>JAQBSW010002629.1:0-55000 GCA_029291075.1 Eudiplozoon nipponicum
CAACTGAACTAAGTTGTTACTAGGTTCGCAACACATAATACATACTTGCATATATATTTGCTCTTCGCAACAAACATCAATTAACTGAGAGAGTGTGTGTATTTGGACGTTGAACTTTAAAGTGTTGCTAAAAAATGATTGTTTGTTCTGATATTTCACACTCTCTCTCTATTGTAATGTTCTGTATTTGTTTTTCTTTAAAATAAACATGTTCATTTGAAGGAACTTGGAGAAAAATTAGGAAGAAATTTTTTTGTATGTAATAATATTTTACTTTTCTGTGCACATGAACATTGTGCAAGGAGAACGAAGATCATTAGTCTTTAGACTTTTGATTTTTATTTGCAATAAATATAGCTAAATTTTAAAAATCATATATTAAATTTTATGAATACCACAAATTTATTCAATATCGAAGTGAGCTATATTGTTATCGAATAGGACCATGAACGTGGTCCGGGGATCGGACTGTATTAGCGATCTTATGTTATATTTGGTTTAATAAAGAAGTTTTTATATCCATATACATACAGTGAATTATTTTAAATGTTCATAGGTGCTGTTTTGTGACAAATTAGGAACTTCTGATAATGTAAATCCGTTGATCGTTGATATAAAAATAGCACACTGTATGAAAACAGTGGATGTCTTCGCGGATAGTAGCAATTGATCAACACTTATAGAAAGATAATATGTTTAATTTTTATTCTCATTAGACCTGGAAACGTTTATTAATTACATTATAAAGACGGAGTCGCGGTTTGGTTGTCGATTGGCTTTTTTGCTATTGGGTTAGTTTACGTGCAAATTTTCACCAAGTTGATCTCATAAGCATTTCCACACGCCAGATTGTCCATTATTGCATTAAGTGCTAAAATTTATTCGGTGAATGTCTGTGAAACCAGAACACAAAATTTCATTCTTATGTCGTACACTTGTCAATCCCACGTACTGACGCCTTTAGAAATTCCATGATCATCATCAGTTTAAGACATAAATTTGACTAGCGGGGATTAAACTAGAATGCATACATAAGAAAAGTATTCCTGCACATATTGAAGTTGACAGGAAATCTGGGCCGCAAAAATTCTATGCCGTCATGCATTAATGATTATCGTGGAAGGTTGAGAAGCAACAGAACCTGCAACCGACGGTAGATTCTTCGAGCTGGGTAACGTGTCAGATTCAATGAGGTTGGTTTTTAAACGAAGCTCGCATACTTGTTTTTAACAAATGTTAGAAGTCTTCGCGCAAATAAAGAATATTTCACTGTGCAATCGGTACAAATTTGCGGAAGCTGCGAAAAGGTAATGCGTGACTGCATAAGACGAATAGACGTGAGAGTTTCATATCTACTTTTGCTGTGTTTATATACCCATGGCGATTTGATCCTCGCTAATCAGATTACCGTCATGCTCAGATTACTATCTGGTAAGATCGAAATGCGTCTGAACGTGTGAATGATAGTAGTTTTGCTTTGCTGTTCGACTGGTTAGACAAAATAGCATTGGTGTTTATACCAAGCTGACAAACTTGATTTATCTGCACCTGCGCATTCAATGATTTTTTATTTTTTTCTAAATTTTTTTTGGTCACCATATTTATTACAAAGATTTTGACACGTCGTGAAAAATGGTTTCTTGAAAGTTTGATAATTTAGTGCAAGGGCGATAATGGTTCATTCACCACTGCATGCAAATTATTATTTTTTTGTGTATTTTAAATGCAATTTAAAAGATTTTGGCAATGCGTAAAATTGTTGTCTATCTCATGTTGTCGATTTGGTGACATTTCTGCGTCGCAGAAGTTTTTTGCGTGCATTGCCCATATCGGTCGTACTTGACCTTGACAATCTCCAGTCACACCGAGAAAATCTACCATTTGAGTTATAGTCAATTATACACGACTGCTCTGTTGTGGATGTCATCATTTTTGCTTGTCGCTTCGTTTTATTGAGCTGAACATTCTTCAATTTGCAGTGGTTTGAACTTGACATTTACATCAGATTTGAACAATCCTCTTCTATATATTTCAACTGTTTGCCGAATTGATTATAGCCTAAAATCTCTTATCCACTTGCTCCATTAGTTATAATTTATTGTCTTGTGAATAATACTTATGGCATATTTAGTTATATTTTCAGTAATATATGTGAGTTCATGGTCATTATTTAGTAACGAATGTATGTGAAATACACGCCAATATTCAACTTCCTACATTATATTTGAATCTTGTGTAGTGCGGAGCTTTAATATCTTCTTCGATGTAAACATTGTGATCGAATGCTGAACTCAACATCTATAAGCATTTAAATCTTCAGGGCTCCTGCCGATAGCTTTTATGAAATCGCAGAAGCAATTTTCGTTTAGTTTTCCTAATTTTCATTATCTTAGACTGCTAATAGCTATGTCGGTGGCATCAATCTTACTAGCTATACCTCTGATAAGTTTTGCTTTATAGGCGAAAACATGGTTACGAATAGATTTTTTCTTTCGAAGTAAGATATCTGACAGTCAGTTGCTTGAAACCAATTGTTGAATCCAGTCTGGCTAAAATTGTTTGCACTCAGTCACCTAGTGTTTCTGGTTGAGTAATAGATGTCTGTAGTTTTATGTGTCAATTTGCACTTTAATGAAGTGGCGCGTCTATTGTTGATTCCATGCAGAGCTCATTTGGAACACTGTGGACGGAGATTTGTTAAGGGCAGTTTGCCGAATGAACCACAACACAAACAGTCTACGATCTTGTCGGGAATTGCTCTTTAAAGTGTTGTAGTTTTGTTTCAGTTTCCCTACGCAATTTACCGTAAACGAATATTACTCGCGAAATTTTATTTGTTTATATAAACATATTTAAAGTTTTATTTTTTTTTTTTTAATTTCATCATTTACTTTAACGCTTATTAACTGTGCAATGTAAACTTTTTATACGCGAATGTACGATAAATACCATGAAAACTGTTTCACTGACAAGAATCAAATGCTTCCATAACTAGAAATATTACCAATAGAAAATTTTAGATTTTAGATTTTCAAAATATATCGTTTAGTTCAGCATCTGTAAAATTTCTGCGGCTGTGCGAAGGGCCATACAGTTTGAAGTATTATATGGTTACATTGAAAATACTAGATGAAATTACGAATTGAAATTGGACACATGAGATGACGCTAAAATACTTGGGGTACAATTTGAACTACCAATTCAGCTTTTAGCTCCAAAGACTTTCTTAAATATTCTATGCTATTGTGCATTTTAAAACGGTATTTATGTGTACACATTTCTGTCATTTGCTTCTGCAAGGGAATCTTTGCCGTCAACAACTAATGGTCACATTGTTTTCTCCTGCATTGAAAAATGACGACAAGGAAGTAATTGTGTATGCTGACACAACGTATGTACACTGTATCAAGTTCATGCAATTTATGATATTTTATAGAAGAACGTTACGAATTTAGGATCATATACATGAAATTTTAAAATTTGATCTGTTGTATAGAGAAATAGAGACCTCACTCATGATGAATGAATTTAAAATAATTTTTGTGCGCAAAGTAATTGAACAGTCACCGTTCTTTGAAAAAAGGATGCTACGTCTACTGCAATTATATTTTTATTGAATAATTGTTAGTTTTCTTGGTGTAACTGGTTCACAGTTGACAAAGGGGCCTGTAGTCAACCCAAAAATATATGGCGTCAAAATCGAAATAAGAGTTAAAAAAGCCTTGCTTCGCAAACCAAGCATCAAGTACTATATTAAATTGTAAATACATGGTGTCCAATAAATAGTAAGAACCAAAAAAATTGCAAACTAGTATTAAATTCAATAGATTTTTATAATGAAATATGTTCAAACTAATTTTTGAATCACGTTAATGAACGGGAATTTTATTTAACATATTTTATCTAAAGAAATTGCTTTCAGGCGAGACTTGTAAAAGTGAGAACTGCCGTGTTGATTTCCTTACACCTTATATATATATATATATATATATATATATATATATATATATATATATATATATATATATGTATATAAATAAATATATATATATATATATATATATATAATCCTCGTTTGTCAGGTTGCCATTCTATTTTAACACTGGCCTTAGAAGATCGAAGCGAACCATAACGTGTTACAGATTGTAGCTTTGCTATATTTTGTGACAATTTATATAAATTTAAATGGTTATTTATTACAAATTTTTAAGCATCGTTTAATGAATTGAAATCACCACCAACGTGATCAATTTTTTCTTGATTGTTTACGTTATATGAATGCGACGAAAGCTGCAAAATGTTATGTACATAACGGCGCCAATATTGTGCAACCGACATTTTCTATCTAGTACAATCTATGCGAGACTTTATGGGGGGAGCCGTATATAATATTTTCCATATCGTATATATTTGTTTCGGTTTGGTCTTCAAAAGTTAGTCTACCACCATGATCTGAGGATGACCATGGTTGATCAAAATGTGTCAGTGAATACAACTGTCCACAGTGCATCTATATTTTGCGACTGATTGAATAAAACGAGATGAGTGGTTAGCTTAATTTTGCGTACTCTATTTTAAATTTTGTTATAATCGCTTGCGCGATAAAGGACTGTGTAAGCAAAAGACTTTTATTAAATCAAAGTCAATTCGAATCAAACCAAAACACTTTATACAGATGACTTCCCTATAGCAATACAGCACCATCAAATAAATTTATAAAAATATTTATAACTGATTTACGAAACTCATATGCCTATGAAACTAATGAGCTGTTAAGAGTTTCGTTTCGATTAGATTTTCCAATTTTATTAATAGAAAGATTAGATGAAATATATCTGACAATGGATAACAAATACAAGTAATATTCAAAATATAAATTTAGAAAAGACACTTAACATAAAACGAATTCTGAAGTGTTCGAATATTAATAAATGACCATGTTTGGGTTTAAGAGATGCTGGTGGCTCCACCTTCTTCCTTCATCACTTTCACTTTACTGAGGTTTAAGATTAGGCAATTGGCCAACGAATTGAATAAAGAAAAGAAAATTTAAGGTAATTTGAATTGATAAGTGAATGGTATACTTAAGTTTACATTTAATTTCAAGCAGTTATAGAGGACAGTAAAAAAGACCATATTCATTGTGCCCGTGTTAAACTCGATATTAATTTCTTTTCATTTATATAAATTTATACAGTTTGGAAATCAAATAGGACTAATTTATGAGTTCCCAATAAGGACGAAAACAGTATACGGGATGAATTACCTTTAAAAAACTATACAATGCTTAGTTTATACTTGTAAATACATGTAACCAAAGGGTCAGTTGATTTGATAAAAATCACAACCTTGATTATAGTAATTTTTATTACCGCTTACGCAAACAACGGTCATTAAACACTAATTGATTGCACGGGTGGTGATAATAGTTCTTTAAATCAAGTGGTAAGCTTGAAACAAACACCAATCCTATTGTATTTAACCAGTCGACGACCAACATAGCAAAACTACTGCCACTCGCACGCACTGACGCGTTCCGACCATCTTTGATCACCATACGAGTACGACGGCAAACTGACTAGCGAGGATCAAACCGCATTGCATATATATTGAAAAAAAAATTATATGCAAGTATGTATTAGGTGTTGCGAACCTAGTAAAAAACTAGTTCAGTTGTGACCAGAAGAATTACTCAAAGAGAGCATGAACGGAAAGTATAATCTCATGCACATTCGTTTCGTGCTTACTGGCGACTCATCAGTAGGAGCCGGTATTACGCACTTTAACCACAATATATTTGGGTGAGGAATGTGGGATAAAAGGACAATACAATCTCCTGGACGAATGTGTAAACCTACAGGAGTGAAGATAACATTCTATAAAGTTTCAAAAATGCGACTTTAACGCTAACTCACTTCATATAATATAAATAACGAGTCTGTAAAGGATACTAACTATATGGCTATTGTGTTAGTAACCGATACCAGCATTATTTTACCGAAAAGGTACGTGGTACTAACACTGTGGTTTCCGAGTTGGTACATGGTACCAACATGATGGATATCAATGGATGCTATATTTCACCGAAATTGAGAATTACAACAATTTCTGAACACCTGTTACTCCAGTAAATCCATACACTCTGGCCTTGATCGATATCAGTTATCACATTTCGCGGTAAGCATGACATCATTCAATTCAATATATTACAGTTAAATACTGTTTTTTGCGAAGAACTAATAAATATGCAAGTATGTATTAGGTTTTGCGAACCTAGTAACAAATTAGTTCAGTTGTGACCAGAAGGATAAACCAAAGGCAGCATGAACGGAAAGTATAATCTCATGCACATTCGTTTCGTGCTTACTGGCGACTCATCAGTAGGAGCCGGTATTACGCTCTTTAACTACTATATCGAGGAATTGATAATAAGACGATAAATCTCCATCTCAAATATGTCCTGCAGACTCTGGTATTTATACAGCATCGGGTTAGCGTTGAAGTCGCATTGTCGAAGACTATATGATGTTAGCTTCACTACCGCAGGTTTACACATTCGTCTAGGAGATTGTACCGTCCTATTATTCCACATTCTTCTACCAAATATATAGTGGTTAAAGGGCGTAATACCGGCTCCTACTGATGAGTAGCCAGTAAGCACGAAACGAATGTGCATGAGGTTAAACTTTCCGTTCATGCTGCCTTTGGTTTATCCTTCTGGTCACAACTGAACTAATTTGTTACTAGGTTCGCAACACCTAACACATACTTGCATATATATATATATATATATATATATATATATATATATATATATATATATATATATATATATATATATATATATATTAGTTTTTCACAACAAACAGTATTTAACAAAATTATATGTTCATTAAGTCAGATTAAATTTGATTAACCACATAGGTTATACAAAAACAAACGGGAAGCGAGATACTCACTTGCCAATGTACGCACATAAGAAAAAAAATACCTAAGTTTGTATACAAATCATGTACGAGCTTATATTGTTAACTTAGCTGAGGTTTTAGGATATTGCAATTAACATCTTCCGCAGTGTGTAACTCATTTTAGTTCCGTTTTAAAATAAACATGGAATATCTATGACTTCCTATATGATTTTTGCAAGGAAGGTGCTCAGTCTTTGTGAATTACATTATAAATTATAACTTCATAAAATAGAAAAACTAAACTTTTCACAAATAATTAACGTTTTCGAGGTGCGTGAGTTTGTGCACACATAGCTTCCGTTTGCAAGTCGCCACCCGCGCAATCAATTATTATTTAATTGCTTATTAGTTTCCTTCATTAAGGGTAGTGACACAAAACGGAATTTTTCTATCAGCACATGTAGGATATTAGATAACCATTTAGGCACATATTACAGAGGTGTCTCTAAGTATTTTTTTCTTCTTTGTCCTATCAAATAATGGAATGTTCATATTTACACTTCTTCCAAGGTAATAAGTTTGAAAATTTCCAAATAAATTGCATTTTATTTTGTTTCGCAGGGATACTTGCAACTAAAACTCTAAGATGAAAGAGACCATTTAACAGACCATGAACTAAATAGCAGATAGACCAATAAGACTAAAAAATTTTCTTTATAAAATTATGCAAGCCCCATCATTAACAACTGTGATTAGTACCGTTAATGATTTAAACAAATATTTAGTTGCTGTATTATTTGTCTAAGTGTGGCAGTGAACGAAGCAAAGCCTATTTTATAGTTACCAATTATCAACTGATCATAGTTTATTTATTAATCCTAGATAAATAAATTAATTACCTAATTGGCATGTATGTGTGTGAATATTGGTATTCAGATGAATATTTATATTTGTCCCAACATGTTTTTAATAATCAGTGTCAACTTAACGTGTGATTCAAATTCAACGGATCTACTTACATAACGCTGAATACCGTTTTGTGTTCCACTCTTATTAAATAATAGGTACTTTGTACAAAAAAATCGATTTATCTTTTTTTCACTCATTGAAATGTGTCGAATTTATAATAATCCGTGTAAAAAGCAATTGTTGTAGATTATTTGGTTTGTGTATCGGCAAATCTATATATATGTTTAAATAAAAAAATATTAAAATTGAATTCCATACGCGTACGATACCAGTTTAAACGAAGCATCAAACAAGGTAGCGAAGGCAGTTCATGAAGTACGTCAGTTTTTGGAACTCATTTAATGCTTGCTAAAATAGGCTGCCACCGGGGTTTAAACCGTCACACATTTGATTTTGTGTCTACCACTCATAACAAGGCTACCCACCTGCGCACTCTACGCGCTACATTCAGTCGTATAACATATTATGCATTTTGCCATCCTTTTCTAGTGCAGGTGTTGTGCATTTGTATGATACCCAGACTCTAATGAAAATGTACCCTTGTTCGAGTCCTGGTCGCAAATAATGGCCAGCTATAGTGTTAGTATCCTTTACAGACTCGGTATATGTATTATATTGTGTGAGTTAGCGTTGAAGTCGCATTGTCGTAGACTATACGATGTTAGCTTCACTATTGCAGGTTTACACATTCGTCTAGGAGATTGTACCGACCTACCATCCCACATTCTTGACCAAAATATATAGTGGTTAAAGGGCGTAATACCGGTTCTTCTGATGAGTCGCCGGTAAGCAGGAAACGAATGTGCATGAGATTATACTTTCCGTTCATGCTGCCTTTGGTTTATCCTTCTGGTCACAACTGAACTAATTTGTTACTAGTTTCGCAACACCTAATACATACATGTTTATTAGGTCTTGGAAACAAAGATACACACGTTTGATCAATTGCCATTTTAAATCTAAATGAATAGCCAGTAACAAGAATCTGGCAAAAATTAACATTTGGTATGATTAAATTGACGACTTGGACGTGTAAAATAGTAAACCCATCTATAAGGACAACCTAGTGAGTATTCACGAAACCAAATCTTCTCCACTGCAGAGCACAAGAAATCAATCTGCATTAGAATCAGAGTTGCATAATTTTTTTGACATAGTCTTTATTGCAGGTTTATGGGTTTGATTTTGAGATGTAAATTGTTTTGGTCCTTTATAAATATCCTCACCATTGCCCTGGCAGTAAGAATAACCAGTAACTTCGCAACTTCGCTAACACATTGACTTAATGCCTAGTTTTCAATCAAAGGAAAATCTGGCTAGTTCGAAATATTTTGCAAAACGTGATGTAGATGGCCGCCAAATTTAAGCGAAAAATACTCCAATTTATTTCAATAAAACTTCTAAATGCATCAAATGCGCAAGTAACCTAGCGTCAGTTTTGAGTTGGCAGACCCTAAGCCTAATGATTGTGCGTCCAATTATTAAACATGACAATCCTGCCCAGTACTGGAAACAGTACAATAAGAATCCAGCTATGATCAAATTGCTTGAGCTAATTTACTGTTTTATGTCCTTTTTAGGTTACACGAGAAATATGCACACATATTAACTATACGAAGATTATTATATTTTCCCAATATAAAATAAACATTGAATCAGGTAGAAAAATAATTTCACCCAGCAGAGCGGTTTCGATCTTACGCGAAATTATCAAGGTGCTGTCCAGAATTCCCCACGGAATGGATTTGAACAGGGTCACATTTGCTTCACAGTATGGAACTCTATCCACTACGCCATCCATCCCGCATGCTACAAGTAGTTTTAAGTCTTGTAAAAACTTCTTTTATGCCAAGACTTATCTTCCGGTGAAATCTATATGAAATGTAATAACACATGAATTTCGTACCAGCCACCTTCGATCAATTATTATACAACAAATTCTATTCCACATGTGGAACTTATATCGACTTGTCCATTTATAGTTGTATTTTTGTTTTATATATATATATATATATATATATATATATATATACATATATATATAATATATATATATATATATATATATTATGATGTCCATTCCTTTTTAATTTAACAGTATTCTTATAATTAGGAAAACACAAATAACAAAGTGGATAAAGGCCATTTATTTCGTGAATACTAATCATCTCTTATACAATCATACATATTTATACATTTTGGGTTTTCAATTGATTATGCTAGTGGCGCATACGATGACAGAAGTCTCCAAACAATGTGAGCGTTTAACACTGCAATCCACACTGGCGTTGTTACCACGTGAAAACGACAACTTTGCGCAACGAGGTGAAACGATCAACTATACTGGGGAAAATAGCACTTGTATATGTAACAGTGAACAATGCGCACAAATGGTTAATTCTCAAGCTATCAAAACAATAATGACCAGATCTCAGACATCACTTTGCAATACTGCGAGAATGACCTTTACATGCAAACACGCATACACACAAACACAAACAGCATACACACTCACCAACTAGTCAAAACAAGAAACAGCAGTAAAAACGAGTCAGATTTGTTACCACTAGCATAATCAATTGAAAACCCAAAATGTATAAATATGTATGATTGTATAAGAGATGATTAGTATTCACGAAATAAATGGCCTTTATCCACTTTGTTATTTGTGTTTTCCTAATTATAAGTATATATATATATATATATATATATATATATATATATATATATATATATATTATAATTATAAATTTATGTCTTCAATATAAACAAATCGTCGCATCAAGTAGCGAAGGAAATTCATCTAATAGACGCTTTTCGTCCTTTTTGAGGACGTTTCAAGTACTGTCGAGAATCTGCCGCAGACTGGAATCGTACCGAGGCACATTTGCCTCGAAGTACAGACTGTGTAAAGCGAGCCAACCGTGCCGCATACTACAAGAAATTTCAAATTATATACCAACTTACTGGTGTGATTAGCATTTCCTTCAAGGGAAATCCGTTTGGAATCTTTTAAGAACTGAATGTCTTACTGGCCATATCTGATCTGTTCTTATACAACTCACACCATGTCATTTTGAGAACTTGAAGTCTTAAAAGATTAAAAACAGGTTCCCCATAGAGGAGAAGCTAACCAAAATCATAATTTGCTATATAATTTCAAATTGCGCGTATTACGTTACCCAGGTGGCGCAATGAATGCAGTCCCAAGTTCCTAAGCAAATGAGCCTTGATTCTAGTCCCGGTTTACTGGATGAGATTTCTTTGTTACCTAATGAAAAATTTTGGTTATACCGACAACATATATATATACAATCAAAATTCTGTTAATATTCTTCAAACAAATATAGCATTCTCACGTAGCACTGTGTCTGTTTTATAATTAACAACCGACAGTGCTTGGTTAGAAGTTCAGGTCTTTAGAAACTCAAAATATGTCCTCCTTGGTGGAAATATTAACGAAAACATTTTGAAATATGGCTCTATGTGGCGTGTAGTAGGCTTCACGGGAAGCGCAGTGGATAGAATCTCAGACTTCCAAGCAAATGTACCACGTTCCGTGAATTGTCCGCAGCAAACTCCAGATGGTACTTGAAGAGCTCACAATATGTACAGAACCGGTATACTGAATGAAGTGCTTTTGTTACCTGATGCAATATTTAGTTTATACTGACAATATATATATATATATATATATATATAAAGGATACCAACACTATGGCTATTGTGTCAGTACTCGATACCAACTTTATGATACCGAAATGGTGCACAGTACTAACAGTATGGTTGCCGAGTCGTTACATGGTACCAACATAATGGATTTCAATGAATACTATAGTTCACAGAAATTGTGAATTTCAACTATTTCTGAACATCTGTTACACCAACATAAATTGTCAAATTAAATACGAATAAAACAATGATTATTACAAGTGGCATGAGTTTAACATTCATCATTTCATTAGTTAAGATGTGAATACCCTTCCAGTTTTTATAACGGAGGATATATGAGTTTAAACTGTCTTACACATTCAATTTGATTCTGACCATCGCTTGTACAGTTTTTAACTAAAGCTGTACGGTAATGTATGCTTGTTTATATGTATATCTGGCATGTAAACGTTGTTATTTAGAAGTTCTACAATATAAAACTAAACAATTAAGTAGCTATTACAGTTAAATACTGTTTGTTGCGATGTAGCTATTTTATTGCTTTGCAAACTGAGTTTATTTCACAGCGTGAATCAAATAACGAATGGCTGCGATAATACAGCATACTTTGTTTATCCATTACCAGATTTCGAAAACATACTAACATATTTATAATTTGAGATATTAGAATATCTTAAGAATAAGGAACTTTTTCAATTTCTTTCGCTACATTTGCAAATGATTTCTAGTTAATAAGTAACATGAAAACATTTCAGTGTGAAAACAATTAATCGAAGAGTTTATTTTTGTCAAATTAAGCTAAAGTTGATTTTTTTTCAAAAAATAGGAGCAAGCAAAAAGCAATGACGTGTGCGAAAAAATTTCACTCTCCTCAGTTTATATGTATCACAAGAATTAAGGTAAACCTCGGTCTCGTAAATCCCTAATTATCTGTACTGCACGACATTTGTTAACGTCACGTTAAATTAGCTGGAAATAGGGAAAGGGTAGCCTGTGAAATAGATTTCCAATGCGGATGACAGCACATAAACATATTTAAAACTTAAAATGATCTTAATTTTGGCCGCAATCAATCAAACTTTAGTACATTTATTGTTTTAAAATAAAATTTCAGTAGGGCCTTTGTTAACCAAAGGAATGCGAAAAATCAACTTCAACAATATCGCGACAGTTTAAATAGAACTTAAAAGCAAACTTACTACAAAAGAAGAGATAATCGATTTAATTCCATTTGTATATTGCATTGTTAGATTACGCTTCAGAGCGCATCTCAGTATGTTAGTGATAATGTAGATTCCGAGTATATAACTACTACCAATATGTGAGCTGGATTATTTCTATTCCAATTGACGTCATTGGATATGTAATAATCAAATAAAGCCAAATATCAGAGTTTATATTTTTTTATCTAAAGTGAGATAAATTCATAGAACATTTAATGAAACTAAAATTTGTTAAACTAGAAAGTCACTAATTTCACCGAAATTTATTAGACGTGAAACTAATTGAAACCACGTACAATAACAAGCAACAACCAGATTTAAGCAAATAAAATTCTGGCCAGTACGTGATTAGTTACCAATAATGACGAAACCGATGTACTGGATTAATTTAAATTTCTAAACTAGACAACCCTAAGTCTATACTGACAAATGTATGCACTTAATGGGTCAGGTATTTTTATCAAGATCGCAACCTTGATTATGTTAATTTTTATTACCACCCGCGCAATAAATGTTCGTGTAATTATATAACTGTTTATTTCAAAACCACATCCTCACGTAGTGTGGTGTCTGTTCAGTTATCAGAAAATGGGCATGGTTGGTTGGAACTATAAATGGATGACAAATTAGCTCCACCTAAAATAAAACAGACTAACCGGGTTACATTATTTAGTATATAACTGAAAATTGTGTGAAGTGTGCGGCCGGGTGGCTCAATGGATAAAGAAACAGATTCCGAAGCAGGTTCGAGCCTTGCCCGCGGCAAATTCTGGCCAGAACGTGATGAATTCCTAATAAGGTCGAAACCGGTCTACCGGATGAATTTCTTTTTCTACACTAAACAACAATTAGTTTATACTGACAAATGTTTGTACCTAATTTGTCAGGTGTTTTTTATCATGTTCGCAACCTTGATTATAGTAAATTTTATCACCGTTCGCGAACCAATGTTCGTTCAATTGTATTTTAATACACATTGTCGGGTTTGCTGCAGGTGAAAATATTTCCAATTAATAAGACTGCACTACAAGTGTTTCATTTTAATAAATTTATTAATATACTCAAAATCAAAAATTATAACAACAACGATCATAACAACGAGTGACAAAGAAAGCAGTCGTGTCTTCATACATTGGGTGTAATCATTTAGGACGGTGATATTGCCACAATGCGCTAGCATCCGTAATTGCAGCGTTTATATGTTGCATATTAATATAAAATAATTTGCACATTAATGCCCTGGTACCGGGGATTATTGCGAATTTAGTTGTAAGCGTGACAGGCACGCACTAGGAAATTACACTTTCTGCTCATCATGAATTTGACAAGTTCTCCCGGTCCTTTATTGTTTATTTCATTGATAGATAAACCATTTCATAAACAAAGACACGAATTTAATACGTTCAGAACGAACTTAACAAAAGCATATGCGATATATATATATATATATATATATATATATATATATATTGGTAAATGCCGACATACACGCACAAGTTGTTGATCAACTTACGTAAGCAGATCGACCAGGCGGTTAATTACTCGAATTAGAGAACATTGTAACTTAAACGCCTGTCTTAAATCAAATAGTGAATACACGTCAGCAATTGCGCAACACGTCGTTGAAACCTAACTCGTATGTTCTCCAGACGTAGCATTTAAAATAATTAATAAATGCAATAACAAAAGGGAGCTAGCCACATACAAAGCTTTATGGATAAACAAATAGCAGCCGGATTTCTGCAAGCAGAAGAAGCATGTTTAGGCATTATATCAAGGATTTAAAGAGCGAGATGTCGTAGTTCTCCGTAGATTTGTGTCTGAAAGCATTTTCAAAGAGCATTCCATTGATGCCTGCATATGTATTTCTTCCCGCTCATATATGATAGCTTTTGCTGTACAGTATTTCGGCCCAAGAGCGAGAAGTTCATTTTGGTATATCGATAATTTTATGTGAGTATAATTAAAAATTACTCTGATTCTCAGGAAACCTTATTAGCTTAAAACATTATATTGCATTCCGCGCTAGTTTTTTTTATTTCTCTATTCCACGCACCTTCTCTAATCCAGGCAACCCCTTTTAAAAAAATATTTGAATTCCATCCTTTATTATCAGTAGTTTCGACTCTATAAATAGACATTTCATTTTTTAATTATCCGCTTTACTTCTTTTTCTTTGATGAAATTTTCTAGAATTCCGGGATGAATATTCTCGGACTAAAGGTGATTGGTACATTTCGAACGCTTAATCAAGTATTTTGGGATTGTTTCCTCATATAGACAATTTTTTAAAATAAACCACGCGTTTCAATAATAAATACCATACCTCTTACAATGAATAATATATATATATATATATATATATATATATATATATATATATATATATTCATTAATAGCCTTTAGTGAATAGGGTAAACTACATGGTTTTTTAATAAATTTATCGTTAAAAATTTGCTATTCATTTAAAATATGAGAAAAAGGTACGCAATCCTGGAATATAACTTATAATAAATAAATTTTATATATATATATAGTATATATATATATATATATATGGTATAAATTATATATATATAATTAATAAATCTTATTTCTACCAGTATCTACAACCATTATTTATTTGTTAATATTTTCGGCTGACCACTCAATATATATATATATATATATATATATATATATATATATATATATATATATATATATACACGTGTGTGTGTGCTTATATGATTTTTGGTAATTATTTATTGAAGTCCATGTAGTGAGTCTAATCCTAGTCTCTAGGGTCTTTCATTTATAGCTCAGACTTGGAAGATATAAAATAAATAGAAATATAAATGTCTTGAATCTGAATGGCACATTTTCACTAATTTGCGCATATAAGTTTATCGTGTGTTAGAAAGACTTGATGATGATGAAACCAGATATTAATTGATGAAAGGTTCACAATCAAGCAACACATTAGACGGTTCAATTTTCAGTGCCAATTGCACGTTATCTCGAAGCCTTTGGAGTGACGGCTATAAATGGAACTTGTTAAGCAAGGTTATGTCAACGACGTGCAACTGGTAAAGTAGAGGTTAAAGATTATTTAGATCATCTATTGCATATCATTTGCACATGATATTAAGTCAGGGTACCGCGATATGTAACTATAACACAGTGAAGATATTGAAATATGCCCTTGTTAGTCTTTCCTTCCTGTGGATTCTATTCAGTATCAATTTAGTCTTGAAATCTCAAAGGGCCGAACTCGATCTTTCGTGATAAGACAAACAATATGACACTTTTGTAGGTGATTTTTAATTTCATTATAATAGCAAAATTTAACTGTTTATTTATTATTTTTCACTATCAACTAAAATTTACCTAAGGTCAGTTTCGATATTATGAGGTCTTCACTTATTAGAAGCCAGAATTGCCCCGGTTGATATTTAAACTGGTCTACTAGAGGAATTTCGTTTTCTGACTTTGCTCTGTTCAACTTGTAATTTCAGCATACATATACTCAAATACTGTCTTCATAATGTACTTAAATATCACATAACCAGGTAGTACGGTTTTCGAATTGTTTTAACTGATTGGGGACAGTTAAATGGCATTTTTGTCTGGAATCGATGTCGAAAACAATCCATGTGAATTAGAGACTGACCACAACGCAAAAATTTGAAGTAAACAAAAAATTTCACGCAGTGTCGCGGCATAGATTAGGTATCCATATATATTCAATGCGGTTTACTTCAAGCTTGCAAACTTGATTTAAGGCATTGTTACCACCACCCGGGCAATCAATTATTGTTAAATTGTATTGCCTATATGTGTATATGTGGCAATTGCTGCAAACTGTTAATGTTCATGACTGAATAGAAATTGTGCAGCCGACATTTCCAGTCAAGTTCAATGTACGCGAGACTGCTAGAGGTGAGAGCCACATATCTAAATTCGATTTATATATAAATTCAATGCGGTTTGATCCTCGACAGTCAGTTTGCCATTGAACTCTGATGATGATCATGGAAGGTCGAAACGCGTCAGTGCGTTGCGGCTGGCAGTATTTTTGTTATGTTGTTCGACGACTGTTTAAATACAATGGGATTTGTGTTTACTTCAAGCTCGCAAACTTGATTTAAAGAATTGTTACCACCACCCGCGCAATCAATTATTGTTTTATTGAATTTTTGCGAAATGCAAAGTGTAATGCCCCTGGTTCATATTTCGACCGATGAAATTGTGGCATTTAGTTGATAAAGGTTTATTTGCATTTTTATCAGATGGAACGTTTATATTATAGTGACAACATGCAAATATTCAAATCTTTTCATTGTACTTTACTTTTATATATATATATATATATATATATATATATATATATATGTGTGTGTGTGTGTGTGTTAATTTATATTTATATACATGTACGTGTTGGCAGTATAAACTCAACATCGCATCAGGTAGCAAAAGCAATTCATTCAGAAGACCTGTTTCGTCTTTATTGAGAGCTTATTAATTGCTCTCAAGAATTTGCTGCAGAATTGACTCAAACTTGAGCACATTTGCTTCATAATCTGCGACTCTAACCGGAGTCGAATTTATTCTGACAAAAAATAAATAATCAAAATTCTGTTATAGGCCTTCAATACATATATATATATATATATATATATATATATATATATATATATATATATATATATAGATATATTCAGGCAGAAACATTGGTTCATTCCTTTATTATGGAGCTAGATTTTGGATGTAGTTGTTTCTACAGACTTTCAGGTTTTTAATGGTTTGATTTCATTTGTGTGTGTATGGCTTTTTAATAAATGTTTCTGCTATCAAATGTATAAAGCGATTTAATTTTCCATTAGAGCTGTGACTGAATTTCTAATCAATATTTATAGAAATCGACCAATATTTTAACTGAAGACATGCCGCTTTAACTGAAAAGGGTAAAACGGGCGGAGATTTTATGCAATCATACCGTGATTAAGGCAAGCCATTTATGAATACTAATGAGGAGTCTTTGGTTTTATGGGCGCATGCATGACAAAACGCTGCACATTAAATTTTTCAGGATGTATTTTAATTTGCATGCATTTTAATTTTTTATCCATAATTTAATCATTTATGAAATGATTCGGGCATTTTCTTAAATTAATTCGAGTAAAAATTTAAACATAAATGATTGTTTATACGCGGGCATATCTTGCAGACTGTACCAGTTTCTAAATGTATTATGATTGAGTGAAGAAATTAAAAATGGAAAATTGTTCAAGTGATATTTAAAATTATACATGTTCTAATTTATTTTATTATTTAGATTTTGCATCCCTGCTGGCAAGTATACAAATACACCAATTCAGTGAATTATTGCTGTTTTGGTTTTTGCAGTTGATGAAAGCATATTAAAAACTCTGTTGTTAAATTTGCAAGTATGATGTTAGCATCAATTTCATTGTATTTAACCAGTTAAACAACACAGGAAAACCAACGTCAGTCACATGTACAGACGCCTATCGACCTTCCACAATCATCTGTGGAGCATGAAGCCAAACTAACGGGCGAGGATTAAACGGGAATATTTTTTTTTTTCAAAGCAAATTTAAACATGCGGATCTCACATCTAAAAGTCTTGAAAAAATGTAGCTGGCTGGATATGTCGGCTGCACGATTTATATTCAGTGTCAAACATTAATTCTGTGCAGTTTTCGCCATATATACACATGTTATACTATTAAGCAATTAATGAATGTGCGGGTGGCAATAGCAATTCTTTAAATCAAGTCTGCAACTGTGAAATAACCACTAATCACATTGTATTTAACCAGTCCAATAACATGGAAAAACTACCGCCAGTCACACATACTGATGCGTTTCGCCTCCAACGATCATCAACGGAGCACCACAGTAACCTGACTAGCGAGGACTAAACGGCAATGCAATGTTATACGTATGTCTCTTACGCATTGTACTTGACTGGAAATATCGGCAGCATAATTTCTATGCAGTCATAAACATTAACTTTCTGCAATTTTTGCCACATATATATGGGCTATACAATTAATTAATCATTTATTGTATGTGTGGTGATAAAAATGCTTTAAATAAATTTTGCGATCTTGAAGTATGCACCAATCCTATTGCATTTAACCAGTCGAACAACGTGAAAAGACAAGTATGTATTAGGTGTTGCGAACCTAGTAACAAATTAGTTCAGTTGCGACCAGAAGGATAAACCAAAGACAGCACGAACAGAAAGTATAATCCCGTTCACATTCGTTTCGAGCATACTGGCGACTCATCAGAAGAAGCTGGTATTATGCCCTTTAACCACTATATATTTGGGCGAAGAATGTGGGATAATAGGACGGCACAATCTCCTAGACGAATGTGTAAACCTGCAATAGTGAACTGAACTAATTTTTTACTAGGTTGGCAACACCTAATACATAATTGCATATATATAAGTTCTCCGCAACAATCAGTTTTTAACTATTATATATTGAATTGAATAATGTCATGCTTATCGCGAAATGTGATAACTACTATCGATCAAGGCCAGAGTGAATGGATTAACTGGAGTAATAGGCGTTCAGAAAAAGTTGTAATTCTCAATTTCGGTGAACTATAGCATACATTAATATCCATCATGTTAGTACTATGTACTATATCGGTACTATAATGTTGGTTTCGGTTACTAACTCAATAGGCATTATTTTAGTATCCTTTACAGATTCGGTATATGTATTACATAGTGTGAATTAGCGTTGAATTCGTATTGTTGAAAGCTTTATATGATGTTCGCTGCAGCTTTACACACTCGTCTAGGAGATTGTATCGTCCTATTATTCCACATTCTTCACTTAAATATTTAGTGGTTAAAGGGCGTAATACCGGCTCCTACTGATGAGACGCCAGTAAGCACGAAACGAATGTGCATCAGATTATAATTTCCGTTCATGCTACCTTTGGTTTATCCTCTGGACACAAGTGAACTAATTTGTTACTAGGTTCGCAACACCTAATACATACTTGCATATATACTAATTCTTCTCAACAAACTAGACGTGACAAGACCACCGTCAACAACATGAGTCTAACATTAGCACAAATTTTAATCATTTTTGTTGCCATTTGAAATTTTACTCGTAGTTTAATTGACTAGCAATGACAAGCTCCCTATCTTCTGCATTGGCTGTAATATTTTGGCACCATCTTCGGAAAAGTTCGGCAAATCACACCAACTTCATGAAACGTCTCTTGCTCTTCATAACGGTAAATCAGCTTAAGTTAAATTGATGTGCAATTTAAAGTAAAAATATTTCTCCTTTGTTCTCTGATAGTCCACATCTTTAGTTTCGTATTTAATGCTATCCCGACACAACTGTAGCTTTCGTCTAACCAATTGTAATATCATGCATGCTTATTTGGTAAGCTTTTCTATACTTTTATATCGTTACCTTAATTCTGATGTGTTTATAGGCAGAGATTTAAGTATGCGTTAGACAAAGTGATGCCGCTTCGAAATACGCTATTTCAATAGTATTAGCTATGTTCACGAGCCTAGTAGCAACATTGGACAACGCAACATGTTTATAGTACACGCATGTAGACTGGCACTTAATAGGATGGTCGTTATTGATTATATCTTTTTTAATATATATTTATGTATACGTGCTATCCTGCTGTGCATTAACATAACATAAACTTTGCTCGTTTATATTTACCGAGCTCATCCTTTTCCAGATTATTAAAATATCACTTTGCTCATAGCATATACAGATTGTTTGTCATATCTTTTGTGTTTTCACTTACTGGATTTACCCACTGCAAAGGAAGTATTAAATTATTTTTTGATATATAAAGTAGATAGTAATGTAATTCATTTCGCAACGAATGACAATTAAACTGTTACTTCCAATGCTCTCAGTTTTAAATAAAATCATTTACTGATATTTGACAACTGTAAAGTTGAATATTGATATTTTATTTTGTGCGGGTAGCACTAGTTTATGCCTACTGCAGCCAAACAATGAATATTGATCTAGTTTATGTTCAAAAAGTTTGATTTATTCAAATGCAAGTTATACGTTCTAGTCTATTGAATAAGGCGTGCTCAGGTTCGAGACATATTCGCCGCAAAGTCTCGCCAGTACGTGAGAAGATCCCATTAAGGAAGAAACCGGTCTAATGTATGAACTGTCTTTTTTACATTACATAGTGTTTAGTTTATACTGACAAATCTATATACATAGTGAGACTGGTATTTACCTCAAGGTCACAAACTTTATTTAAATAATTGTTATCACCGGCCGCGCAAACAATTCTCATTTAATTATATAAATGTTTAATTCAATAACACTTCCCCTGGTAGAGTGGTGTTCGTTCCATAATGAATGATTGCGAATGGTCAGTTGGAATTTAAGGCTTAAAGAAATTCAATATACGCTAAACCTAAAGGAAAGGCTAAACATGAATAAGTAAATAGTATACAACCACAAACTGTGTGTAGTGAGCAGCCGTGTCTCAGTTGTTAGACTAACAGATTCTGAAGCAGAAGTACTTAGTTTCGAGCTCTGTTTGCGATAAAATCTTGACAGTACGTAAAGAATTCCCAATAAGGACGCTACCAGTCGACTAGATGGACTGGTGTTCATATTGAGATCGTAAACTTGATTTCAATTATCTCGATTTTTCTTTGACATAGTTAAACTGGAGGCAACTACATATATCATATTATGATTCTTCAATTTTTTTCAGTTTGTGCAGACCGTACGAGTGGCTGATAACACTTGGCAGCAGTTGATCTAATTTTCGTCGTTATAACTATCGATTGCTAAAGTCTGCAAAAGTTAATATGCTAAAATGCGAAAGCTCCTTTATAATTATGTTTATATTTTACGATTAACTTTTCTTAATTTAAGAGGCAGAATACATGAAGTACAGGCAAAATCACATTAGATTAAAAGTTCCATGATTTGCTATAAATCATAAATTTCCTGTGAAGCATTTCTATTAACATCTAACTATGCATTTTGTTGATAAACTTATATTGAGTTTTCGAGTAAAACTTTACGAAATTTGAAAAATTTGCCATTAAATGTAAACATTTAAAAAGTCAGTTAATATATTTATTATTTTTTAATTAGACGCTGAATATATTTTAGATCCTTTTTTGCACAATAACACTATAATAAAGATGCCTATATATATATATATATATATATATATATATATATATATATATATATATATATTGTAAACACTCAATCCCATTGCATTTAACCTAGTAATGCATTATATATGTATATGAGGCGAGAGTTGCAAACAGTTTATGTCTGTGACTGCATAGAAATTGTGCAGCCGACATTTCCAGTCAAGTTCAATGTATGCGAGACTGCTGAAGGTGAGAGCCGCATATCTAACTTTGATTTCCATATATATTCAATGCGGTTTGATCCTCGCTGGTCAGTTTGCCGTCTTACTCAGATGATGATCATGGAAGGTCGAAACGCTCTATTGCAGTGCGGTGGCGGTAGTTTTGTTATGTTCTTCGACGACTGGTTAAATTCAATGGGATTGGTGTTAACTTCAAAGCTCGCAAACTTGATTTAAAGAATTTTTACCACCACCCGCGCAATCAATTATTATTAAATTATTTATATAGTTGTTTTTCAGCATGGTTTATAAATATTATATATATATATATGTATATATCCGAGTGTTGTATTTCTTTGTTCTATCTTTGCTGCGCAATTTTTTCTACACTTGGTAACTGCGCAGCTGCGGATTGCGGTGTTGAATGCTCGTACTGTTTCTAAATTTTTGTCACCGTAAGTGCAGTTGTTTTTTCCTTTTCAATTTGTTGCCAATCCAATGGAGTGATTGTTGTGTCTGATCGAGAGCGTGTCCGGTCTTGCCTGGATATTAATAAATCATTGTTGAATTTTTTTTTATACGTGGCCAGGCGATTGGAATATCATGTTGATGTATATGTATTTTTATATATACATATGTAACACTTTGTGTGTGAAAATTAAACTAATAAAGTAAGATTTTCTAATCAATATTAATTGGACTGAATAAAACCTTCAAATGAATGTCAGAGTATACATTTATGTATAGTTTATTTTGTTGAAATGCACTACTTCTAAACAATTGCATTATATTTCGCCTGTTGTTCAGAGAACTCGTCCAAAGTTCATTATTGGGCTGACCACCAAATGTTAAAAAATGCCTCCATAGGAACTAACTCATAATAAATTGCCATTACTAACAAAATGCAATGACACTCATTCCTGATGTTTTAATTCAATAATTAAAGGGGACAATGTGCACAGCAATTAACAAAGTTTGGACATCCGGTAATAATATACTTATTCGTTTGCCTCAAAATGTTTAAAATTATCAGTTCAATAGGCAATTTTGAAAATAACAGTAAATAACGTCTAACAGTTATTATTGTTCAGTTTTACGCATGGTTTCTAATGTGTTATGCTTAGACCAAAAGAGGTTTTTATCGAAGCATCAACTGGGCTTTAGCACAATAAATGTGCTGTATATATCAAACATCTAAACCCATCAAATAGGTTTGTGAATATCCAAATCAACGAATTAATCTTGTTGAGTCATGTATTCTTCCTATCACCTATCGTGTGTTCCAAATATTTGAAACACGTTTTTTCCTTAAGTTTAGAAAAACAGGTTTCACTATTTGCGTAACAAGGTAGCAACTGCATCGGTCAATTTTGCCGAAGCCTTTTGTGATTTCTAGTTTGCCATCTGAGAAAAACAGGAATGACCCGACGGGAATTATACCGCATTCTCTGGTAAGACTTCTATATCTGAATAGTTGCTTTTATAACCACAAATATTGAACTCCATCTTAAATATAATATGTTAAACAAATAGTCTTGAAGTATACATTATGTTTTATATTCCAAACCTAATACTGTACAAAAATGTGAATACTCCCCTTTATTAAATCATTTCATTCTTGCCATTCATTAATGAAATCTAGATTTATTAAAATTTCAACTAACGAATATCGGCTCCAAATTCAAATATATTTTTTCAATGCAATTAATCTTAAGTAACCCTATTATCCATTTTACCATAAATATAGGCAAATAGATAATTTAAATTAGTTGAAGTCTAAATATATTTCTCGGCTTTTTATTCGTTAGTAATAACGAAAGAAAATTAATTGATTTTCTGAAATTATATTTCACAGCACCATCAGACCAAAAAAATGGAGGATGCGAGAGAGAGAGAGAGAGCGTGTGTGTGTGTTGTGAGGGAAATCCTCAATTTATTCATAGGTCTTTCGTTAATAAAATTGAAAGCAGATGTAATTCGCGCTTGAAATGCAAAAAATTGCTCTTTTTAATAAAAGATATTTCATTTCGCATTTCGCCTTAAAAATGAAAGATATTAGCTATCATTTAGCATTTTCCAAGTATTAATCCACGATAGTAATCAATAGAGTATTCGGTTGCTAGTTGGAGTTCACGAGCATTTCAAAATAACTGAACGCTTTAAATATGCGAAGACACTAGAACAACATCTCATTAATACATGATCCAAAATAAATTTGAAGAAATAATGAAAATATTGAAAAATAAAGTTGCGTATCACCCATTTTGCTGACCCTATATGGCAATTTCAATTGCGTCGACACTTCAGCCCTGAATTTGGTTTAAAGAAACACACCAGTAAATTTTTAAATTTTACTATTGGAAAATATACAAGTGCACACATTTCTTAATACCGGAGAAGATATTATGAAGATTACTACACAAACCACAAAGTTAACGTTGGTTGGTGAAAACTTTGCAAACTTACTTATTAATATGTTAGAAGCAAAAATTAACGGCATATTCTGATTGCAAAATTATAGAAAAACTCTTTATATTTTTATGGCGATTATGAATAAATAAATCAATTGGCGTTGCATTTTCAATATGAAAATAAATCATCTTTCTATCTAAATTATGTTTAAATTTCTATTTATCAAATTAGTAAATAAGGGTCCTTTTTTATTATCCACACATGAAAATTGTTCCTACAATTTAAAGGACCTAAGCGTTTTTTTCATTTTTTCATATCAGAAGATTTAGACAATTATAGATTGCACGGATGATGTATTATACAAAAGTAGTCACAATAAACACAATAAATCATTGAAAAAGTAGGAGAATATAAATCGAGAATGATTAGCAGTTTAGTTTAAAGTCACTGATAATTGATGAAAAGAGCCAAAAAAGTAAATCCGAAAAGTCTTAGGAGTATGGTTTATAGTCACTGATAATTGATGAAAAGAAACACAATAGTAAATCCGAGCTTTGATCGTCATGTCACATAAATCCACTGCATGTTACCTGCGTTTCGCTGGGGTGTGTCTTATTATTATTAAACAAAACCCTATTAATTACAATTAAATTTGTAGTTCAAGAAATCTCAATTAAAACTGCTTGAAATTAACAGAGATTGTTGCTAAAATCACAGTTACGAGAAATATTGTGTAAAACCAGAATTAGACTATTTGACTTTGAAGAGAACCATATTTGTCAAAATTGAACTTCGTTTGGTTGCAACGTGGAGCCGCGTGTTACACTTGATCTAAATAATTTTTGTCATCGATCGTGCAACTAATATTCTTTCAATGATTTACAAAACATGGGACGCACAAATATATGCAGGTTTGTTCTTTCCAAAGTTATATATGGAAATAGTTTTCATTTTATATTTACGTTATTCATTTATTCATTACTATAATGGCAGTAAAAGGAGAAATACGCAAGCCGATAAATACCTATCAATTAAAACATCTATTATTGCTTGAGTAGTGAGAAAATGTTTTTTTTAATCCGATTCGCGATATTGTGATAAACACCGATCCCATTATATTTATTTGAATTAAGTGTCAGAATTTGATGGAAGTACCAATCATACAAGAAATTTAGAAACTGATTTCAAAAATTTGATTCAAAGAAATTTTATGGAATTCGTGTTTATTTCAATGTTGTCAATTTGATTTTAATGTTTAAATAATAATTGATTGCGCGGGTGGTGGTAACCATTCTTTAAATGAAGTTTGCGAGCTTCACGTAAAAACCAATCCCATTGTATTTAACCGGTCGTCGAACAACATAACAGCTGGCGGTAGTTTTGTTATGCTGTTCGACGACCGGTTAAATACAATGGGATTGGTGTTTATTTCAAGCTCGCAAACTTGATTTTAATGTTTGTTTAGAAGACTTTATAGGTGGTTAAGAGAATTGCTATCGTGATCAGTGCATTTAAAGAACTATTATTGTATTATTGTTTACCTTGAATGCTCAACGAAATTACCACATTGGACATCATAGAACATACAGATGTCGCAAAATTAAAGGGTTCCGTTTTTGAATGTAATAACCGATAATCTCGCTAGAATGCAAAATATATTGCTTTAATAGTTAAAGCAACGTATTCAACAATTCAATACGACACGCGATACGCCACGAAATAGTATAAACCTGATTTATGAAAATAGGTCGTTCTAAACATAAAACCTCTTTAAAAACCAATAATTGACTTCGTCATAAGAGAAATGCTGTTATTGCCTATGTTGTAAAACTTT
This sequence comes from Eudiplozoon nipponicum, assembly GCA_029291075.1. Classification (NCBI taxonomy): domain Eukaryota; kingdom Metazoa; phylum Platyhelminthes; class Monogenea; order Mazocraeidea; family Diplozoidae; genus Eudiplozoon; species Eudiplozoon nipponicum. The sequence goes on from JAQBSW010002629.1 coordinate 26,394, forward strand.
GACCGTAACCTTTTACAGTTAGTGAAGCTGATATCAAATTCAAGCGCCATGTGATAGAAACTTACAGAATATAACGTGTTCCCTTTTAATAAAATAATGTATTCTTTTCTTAAGATGAAGCTTGTCGGTCAATTGTACACCATACTCCTCCGCTGAAAAATGAAATAAAATAAAACATGGTTTGTACACACATTGAGATTATTTTGTATAAACAAAAATGTTTAACTTTAGATAATCGCAAATTTTTTTTCATTTAACCCATCATGCAAACTATAATTAACTTTAATTAAATACCATGACGCGTATTCACCTTCTCCATTCATCATCATCAGGGAAGATATTAAAAATAGTCTAAAGTTATTAAACCATAATAAAGAAAAGCAAATAACCCTAAAATTATGGTTTACTATTCTTTTAATGAATAATGAATTAAGTGTATAGTTATTGTGGAGATTTCGAGGCCTGCCTACGATTTGTTCTCGTAGTTACTAAGTCATCTCTTCGCCAGCATTTCAGGCCTGAGCATAACGCGTGAGACTGCACAACTCAGTATTTCCTAATATAGAATAGGTATTGCGATTTGTACTCTAATAGTCATTTTTTTCTCTTGAACGTAAGATTTAACCAGGACAGGCGAAATCCATTTCAATTTATCAAAGCGACATTCTTGGTAATGCTTTCACGCCTGAAATCTATGTTGTTTATAGCAGCTGTCAAGCGTTTTGACTGGACATCTATACATTTACCTCGCAAAATTGCATTTTAGAGCTACGTATGCTCTTCAATTGTACAACAAATTACTTTGCAAGTAAATATTCTCCGTGCGTACAAATTTGCTTATTCGTAAGATTTACACTTTTTTCTAATCGGTATGCCTGCCCAACAAACGGAATAAACGATTTTTTAAATTGGTTATAAAATTAAACAAGCATTGATTGTGCGGGTGTTGACAATAATCAATTAAATCAAATATGTGTAACTGACGGTAGTTTTGCTTTGTTGTTCGACCGATTAAATACAAAATGTTTATTTAAATAAATAAGCTGGTGATCTGAAATACGTGACAAAATTTGAAGAAATGAGTTTTATACACTCATCTACAAATATTTTCAGCTTTATTATACCATTCATGTAAATGATTAGTGCAATCGTTATTATCAATATTAAACTCTTGTGGCTGAATTTGATAATTACTTACTTTTCGGTATTTAGAAAGCATTTGAAACGCTAATTTAGAGGAAGTGAGATTATTAAAAAAATTTCAGAATGAAAGTGGTACGACGGTGTCAACCATGTCTCGATGGCCTATCGTACATGGGCTAAAGGGGCTAGGGCGGTGGTGTCATCAGGGCGTGGTGGATTTCCGACCGGAAATCGGATCTCCTATAAAATACCACATGAGCCCGACGACGGCACCATGACTCGGCGTGTGTTCCCCGCCACAAAAGGGGACAACATCCACAGGATTACATGGACTCCTGGACAGTACCCCGTACTTCCGAATGGCGAATGAGCTCTCAACAGCCACCGGCAACCATGTAACTTACTGCTGCCTTGCAGACTGCGCTTGGATGTGCAAAGGCTAGAGGTGCGTCCTCGATCAAAAAGCCGAGTGGTGAGGGGACACCACTTGTTCCAAATTCACAAGAAACTCCATGAAATGTCATTGGAGCCGGCTTATCCTCTAAAAGGAGTCAGCCGCAGTAAAGTAAAGTAAAGTAAATGCTCAATCAGCTAAACATTGTCGCTCAATGTGACCATTTAGTATAAAGGTTGTTACCTGTAATTGCGATTATAGCGTTGCTGTGCAATTTTCGAAATATGTCTGATTAGCTGATGTATTGAACAAATTAAAAAATGCACTTGAATATTTATTATTAACCTAGACGTTACTTTTCTACATGTGATAAAAAAATCAAGTAATAACAGTGCACATTGAGTATGTCAAATTATGAAACAAGCGGGCGTGGTTCTTCAAACATCCATTGCAATAATTCGTTTGTAAATTTGAGAACATGCTGTTCTATTGTAGTAATTTAGTTTAAATCTCTATAGTCAAAACCCTTTTTGATGTGCAACTTTAGGTTTATATCTCGACGACGTTAAATTATTTAAATTTTAATTCAATTTAACTCGTTCGAGTATCCCAATCTGTGCGAAAAATTGTATAAAACACGAAGACAAAATGTCCATTTATGATTGGCTAAAAATATTACGCGCGAGACGTCTTGAAATTTGTCCCCTTGAATATCAAGAAACTGTTCTTTTTTAGTTTTTCGGGCCAAAATTAAGAAAAGGGCCATTTTGCTGGTAATCTTCACTCAACATTAATAGGATGTTGATAGGTATCAGTCGGCAAACGAAGAGATTATCAACGGTAACTATTGAGTAATATTTGATCAACTTTTGTCTCAAAAGAAAAACATAAGATTTCAATACCCCGCGCAGTCATTGGTAGTTTAATTGTATTACCTATATATATGCTGCGAAAGTTGTCAGAATTAAATGTTCGTGACTGCGTAGAAATTGTGCAGCCAACATTTCCATTCAAGTACAATGTATACAAGAATACAAGAGGTGAGAGCCGCATATCTAATTTTATTTTCATTGGAGTTTGATCCTCGCCGGTCAATTTAACGTCGTACTTTGATGATGATCATTGGAGGTTGAAACGCGTTAGCACGTACGACTGGCGCTGGTTTTGCTGTTGTTCGACGACTGGTTAAATAGAAATTTATTAGTGTTTACTTCAAGCTCACAATCATTGACTGTGTATTTGTATTTGCTAATGATTTTGTTTGCTGATGTTGGCTTGTAAAACATACTTTAAAAGGAAAAGCCTTCATGTCTCCCTCTTCTACAAAATAAAAGAATGTCACATATTTGATCGATTGAGAAAATTAAGCTGTTTTACATAACTTCATTAAATTTTCTATTATCCAAATCTTTTGTAGTTTAAAGGACCTTTGAATTTTTACGAGACCCATTTTTAAACAATGAAAGCTCAATTAAAGTAACTTAAATGGTAGATCGATAACATACGGACATGGAAAATAGATTTGAAAAGATTATTCAAAGTAGTTTTCCTATTTTAACATGTTAACAGCTGGTATGCAATCTGGCCGTGTTATTAAAATATGTTAATTCACCGTGATATTTATTATTTTATACCTTTTTGTGAAGAACTGTTTTAGCTTCCAATCTGCATTGATAACCTTAACACCATGTGATCTATTTAAGCACATACCATTCAAGAATGTTTAATAGATAATTTCATGGTGTTCTATACCGAAATTTTTACACATTATTGTGAACTGTCAGGTAAAGCGCCTTTACAAAAATTGACTTCACGTTTTCTGGAGTAACAGGTGAGCAGAAGTGGGTGTAATTCTCAATTTTGGTTAAATTTAGCCAATCTTGAAATCCGTTGTGTTGGCATGATGTACAAGCACGGCCTTTTGAAATCCATTGTCTCGCTACCTTTTGAAGGCTCGGGTTTTGTTGCATATAGTTAGTTGGCCTTAAATAACTGTCCGGTTATGCTAATGACGGTGATGATAACGGAGTTCGTGGGTTGAATTATCTTAAATTAAATTTACTTCTTTTCAAGTAAACGTATAATTCAGCTCAAATATTTATAATTTTTGTAGAAATCGCAAAGGTCCACTATACTTTCCGGTCAATAATTTTTTTGGCAGATGGCGTTCTTTTGTCAGTTAATTAAAAATAGTTATTATTGCCGAATGGCAATCATCTGAATCCTAGAACAAATAAAATATTGTCCAATCATCGTTTATTGATGATGTTGATTATGATGATAATGGATATTGTGATGACGATGATGAAGATGGTAGTGATTTTCATGATAATATTGATGCTGCTGACAATGATGAGTTGGAGGACAAATAGTTTGATGTTAATTACAATGATGATGATTATGATGATGATGATTATGATGAAAATGGATATGATGATGCAGATAATAGTGATGTTTATGATGATGAGGAATAGAAGTTGAAACATGATTTGATCATTTAAATTCTGATAAGGACTAGGATAGAGCTTTTAATATCATTGATAATTCTGGCGACAATTAAAACAAAGATAATTATACGCAAAATAAAGTATGTTCTTGATTACGATTATATTAGTAAAAATAATAAACAATCAACTTAAAATGATAATAAATATGGCCAAAACATTGATTTCAGTAAAAATTCCCTGCTGATTAACTTTAAACTAAGAACGCGACGGAGTGTTCTATCAAATTTTAAAGTTTTTAAACTAGTGATAGTGTTGCAGTTGAGAATTAAAACAACACTTAGAAAAACAATAATGTTCATTGTATTTTAACGGCTAATAGATTTGATATATTCATTTGCATCAGAGTTAATGTTTTGGACATATTATTTATTTTTCGTTAAAATAGTCATTTCTTTTATTATATTCGTATCTATATATATATATATATATATATATATATATATATATATATATATATATATATACATATATATATATATATATATATATATATATATATATATAATGACCATTGCTTTGAATATTACAGTATTTTTATTAGAAGAAACATGAATGGCAAGTGAATAATAGTTATATATATATATATATATATATATATATATATATATATATATATATATATATATATATATATATATATATATATATATATATATATATATATTCTTAATTAGAAAACACAAATAAAGGCCAATTATTTCGTGAATACTAATCATCTCTTATACAATCATACATATTTATACATTTTGGTTTTTCAATTGATTATGCTAGTGGTAACAAATCTGACTCGTTTTTACTGCTGTTTCTTGTTTTGGCTAGTTGGTGGGTGTGTATGCGTTTGTGTTTGTGTGTATGCGTGTTTGCATGTAAAGGTCATTCTCGCAGTATTGCGAAGTCATGTCTGATATCTTGTCATTATTGTTTTGATAGCTTGAGAAATAACCATTTGTGCGCATTTTTCACTGTTACATATACAAGTGCTATTTTTCCCAGTATAGTTTATCGTTTCACCTCGTTGCGAAAAGTTTTCACGTGGTAACAACGCCAGTGTTGTTTGGAGACTTCTGTAACCGTATGCGCCTCTGTTATTTCCACTTCAGTTTGTTGCCAATCCGATTGTACGTTTGTTGATTCTAGTCGAGGGCCTGTTTGTTCTGGCTGGATACTAGATTGTTGTTGAATTTTGCTATTCTTGGCCAGTCGATAAGAATATCATGTTGATGAAACTTTGAATATTAAGGTCAGGTGCTTGTTGTTTTATGTAAAGTACTGTAGATAAATAATAAGAATACTGTGTTAAATTAAAAAGGAATGACATTATAAAGATATATATATATATATATATATATATATATATATATATATATATATATATATATATATATATATATATATATATATATATATATATATATATATGTCTAAAAATACAAATCCACTTTATATAAATATCAATAAACCTAAACATAAAAATACAGCATTCGAAATCTCAGCGATGAAAATTGGAGCAATAAATTCTTTAGCGTTAAGCTCATTGTATTTGAAATTTTTCCTGTTTGTATGCCAATTTGATAATGTATTTCTTCATATTTACTTTCCAGGGTTAGACTTCCGCGTAAAGCTTGATTAGGTTATGCTTTCGGAAGTTCAAGTCAAGTAATATGCATGCACATTAATCATTAGAATGATCAGTGTACTAGCAGAAACCAAAGGAAAACAATTTTTGCATTAACATATACGCATTCAAATCCGACATGAAGAATTGTTTTAAATATAAAGTAGTGTCCTTAATTTGATACGCTGAATGCCCAAATGAATGATTTATAGAGCAGTATGTTGAAAGCCCCGACTATTATGAGGCATTTAAAGCCAGACAATATAAATATTATTATAAAATACAGTACTTTTAATTTAATCAAGACCGTGTTCTTGATTAAACACCTGACCCATTATGTACATACATTTGTGGATTTATTTTATATGCGAAAGGTAAATTTTCATTAGAAAAATGTTCATCAGGTAGTCTAGCTCTTCTTCCGTGGTAATTTCATGGCAAATGTTCCGGAATCAGTTTTCTAGATGTTTAAATGCGTTTCTTTTGTGAGAGTTTGTTGTGATGAATGAACTTCACGGTGACAGAATATTTTCTAAGTATTGTCAGTGTTAAAACACCATTTGCTTATCGATTGGGATGGATGCCCAAGGAGGAATAAGTGTCGTTTTTCACTATTTTGGGAACAAATTCGATGTTAGGATCGGATTCATTGACTTGTTTCGTGATTACGGCTGGTTCTACTGCGTCTGGGTTGAACAGTATTGAATCATTAACGTACTTTTAGTAAGGTATGCACTAATCAATTATGTTATTCAGGTTCGTTTGCTCAAGATAGTCTATGAAAATATCTGCCAAGAAAGGTGCATAGCTGCTTCTCATAGCTACGCCATTGAATCAACACAAATATTTACCCCCAAGTGTACATTACGTTTTTTAAATGCAATAAGAGATCTTTGAAATCGTTAGTGTCTAGTGGAAATGTTTGACACTCATTCTTAATCAGATCACACAATAAAATCAGTGATTTTTGTAGTGGAATATTCATAAATAAGAATAAAACTTCAAGCAATGCCAATTTGCTTTCTTGGAACTTCGTACTCTTAAGTTCATCTTCTAGCACGTAAGTGTCTTTCATGGTGATTGTGTTTATAGCAATTCGTAATTGTTGAATTAGTTGACAAAGAAAATTGTTCGATTATGTTTTGGTATGTTGATTATTGACAACAAAAGCCACACCAGAGGAGCACCGGTGGCTGTCATAGTTTTGCGAGTATTTTGTTTATATGTGCATTATGCGACTGTTTTCTAATTTTCATTTATTCTAAAACTTTATAATATGTCATCAGAATATGACTTGTTTATCAACCTTTACACAATATCATTTTTGAATATTTGTTTATTTGTCATCTTGATGCTGCCCCGTTTTAAATTTGATCAATCATTTACGTTCTCGTTCATGGTCAACCAATAAAAATTATTTACGTGTATAACAGTATAAAATCTTGTGTGCTTTGGCATGTTTTGTAGTTTGTCTGATTGCAGTTTTCTTATAAAAAACATTGATTGCGCAGGTAATTATAAAAATTCTTTAAATTAAGTATGCTGGCATAACACCAGTCCTATGATATTTAATCATATTAAGATTAGTGTTAATTTCAGACTCGCAAACTTTATTTAAAGTATTGTGATTTCCTTAGATTATCCGTGTGAATTTGTAATGAATTGGCGATCTTTGAAACTATATCAGCATTATTTCATTGCACTGAATATCTCTGCTTTAAGTGCTTGTCCATTTAATGCTTCTATGGTGAAGACTCAACTTAAATTGTTGTAGATTTTTCAGTTTCAATCTGGATATCAATAATGTTTCGTTACCTTATATTCAACTCAATGATGCACAACAGTTCTATTAAGAAAATAACTACGTTTTGATATTTACAAAATATCGTGTTTTATTAAATGTAAATGGATAAGGAATAAAATGAAACTTTGATTGTCCATGGAATTTGTCACGTTTTATTGAGAGGTGATTCATAACATTTTCAATTGTAATCTCATCAGAGTTTCGATCTTAATCGTAGAAGCATTTCATTTACATTCGTTCAAACTAGCAAGTTTATGGCCGAATGATTGCATAATTCTCCCAGTGTCATGCAATTTTTATTTATTATCGTCGCCTCATAGTTTATTTGGTCAGTTTCTGATTATTCCTTCTGCTATGCTTAAAATTAATTTTCGACACCATGCCGATTAAAAACGCGAATTAATAAATTAGTTCCTCCTAGACGTTTTGGTGTAATAAAACTGGCTGAAATCAAAGTGTTTACACTCTAGTGGGTAAAAAGGTTGACCCCCACACTTTCACAATAGTTAAAATATCCATTAGAGCATTACACTTTTTAAAAAAATGTTGTGCTAAGGAATAATTTTTTAAAAGTATTAATTTCTTCCAGTTGTGTTTTCAGTCAAGTGTGGTGTCCAAAACATGTAACAAACATTACACAGGACAGTCAGCAACAGAGAAATAGACTTATTGGGCAACGATTATCTGATTCTATCGAGGACAACGAATCAAACCTGCCTGACCCATTATTTGCATACATTTTTCAGAATGAACTAATAATTATATAATGAAGAAAAGGAAATTTATCCAGTTTACCGGTTTCGTCCTTATTGGGAACTCACGTTTCAGTTATATACTAACTAATTTTACTAGATTAGCCTTTCTTTTAGATGGAGTTCATATGACATCCTTTAGACCCAAAGTTCGAACTAACCACCCCCAAACTATCATTACTAAACGGACAACACACTTCATGGGGATGTTATTGAAGTGAACTTAAAAGGAAAGCTATCGAGTTAAATAGTTTAGTGTATAATTGGAAATTGCGTGTACTGGTCGGCAGAGTGGCTCACTGATTAGAGCACCAGATGCAAAAGCACACGTGCCCAGCTTCGAGCCCTGTCTGTGGATAATTCTCATGAGTTCCCAATAATGAAGAAACCGGTCTAATAGATGAATTGCCTTCTCTACACTATACAATTGTTAGTTTATACTGACAAATGTATGTACATATCGGGTCAGGTTCTTATATCAACATCGCCACCTTCACTATCGTAATTGTTATCACCGAACGTGCAAACAATTTGCGTTTCATTATATAAATGTTCAAAGTCTATTTTGTCAACACAGACATAAATAAATATTTTTTTATATCTGATTTATAACTTATCAATACGACTTGCCATACCAGACGTAAAATCAGAAGATTTTTTACTCGAAGCCTATGCTTACTGTGTGTTCATGAACGAGATTATAAATAATCGATCAAAATTCAAACTAAACAAAAAAGGAACTAGAACTCACCAAAATTTAAAGCAGGAGCAGAATCCTATTTTACAGATAGACACATTTTATCTTCAATCGCTTATTCCCAAATTTATCAGAAAATTTTAATAGAAATTCGATAATCTAAGCCAATAGAAACAAATCCCTCAAAATTGGATGGTGAACCAAGGAAATCATAAAATAACAACATCCGTGAGAGTTCGTCCAATGCGAAATATTATGGAATTGATCAAAGAACTAGTTAAGAAGGTGCCAACAAAAATGCTTACTCAATTTTACCACACACTGGTGACTTTCCAGTATCACTAATTTACGACGGTGGCATCGAGGCACTAAGGAAAATTTCCCTTTTGCATTACTAACACTATCTTCGACACAGTGGAAAGCATGAGGTTGGATGCAACGGATCAATTTGCAGGTCTCTCCAAATCCGTCAGTCTGTAAATATGGGTATATTTGCAAAATGAATTGATTAACAGAATTTAACAACTTTTACCGTAGAAATTTATCAAACCAGACCTCGCACTGCCAAATAAATCAGGTAATTCTAAAAATAAATTCGAAACTGGTCGCAAGCAAGTCCGAAAAATTGTAATGCCTAATCGGTGAGCTTTACATAAAACAGCGAGTGCCCGACCTAAGCATGTGCAATTTTCACCAATATGGTATTACTTCCAAAGGAACTTCCATGTATCCAGGCCAGACCAACACCCCATTGGACCGGCGTCAACAGGGATTCGAATGGATTTACAAAAAAGCCCAAGTAAATACAGCTTCCTAAACTGCATCAGTATCACCATCAAATGTGACAAAAATCGCACAACAAATTGTGCAATCAATCTTGCAATCTGCGACTCGACGCAATTACCAGGAGCAAAAAAATGCTACCTTGGAGCTATGCGAAACGAAAGACAAAATGCGGGTAAAAGCAGTCGTGCGTACAACATCCATTAAAGCGGAAACCTGGTCAGAGCTCAATCCATCAATACAGGAATTAGCACAATTAAAATATCGTCCTGCTATACAATGCGACTGATGACAACCAGGAACTCACCCACACGGACATGTACTCAGACACATACACACACGCACTCACAAATCGACACAAAGAGAACCACCAATCATAAGTGGATGTAAGATTGAAAATCAGTCTAGTTTTCATTTAATAAATAAGATGAAAACCCACGTCGAATATAAATGAAAGCTTGTAATCGTTAGCTATGCATTCTACAAATAAACCGGCCATTATCCACATTATGCATTCATTTTGCTATTAAACGTTTTGCTACGAAAGCACAAATGAACATACATCGATAGATTGCTTTTCATAAAAATAGGCAAATTAATTCCCAAGACACTGATCAACAAAGATACACTCGTTATTTAGAGATTTCGCGAGCTTCTTTTTGAACGATTTGATGAGCGCTAGTCTAAGTTTGATTTTTTCATTCGTATTCCTTTGCAGCAGTCGTTATAGTATTAAAAATCAAGTTTGCGATCTACAGGTAGATACAAATCCAATTGTATCTAACCAGTCTCATAAGATCGTAAAACCACCACCAGTAATACCTCCTGACAGATGTTTTGCTAAGTTGCGCGTCTGGTTAGATACAATGGAAATGGTGTTCATAACATTCTCGCAACCTGACTTTAAATAACTGTTATCTTAAACCGCGGAATCATTGTTTTCTTAGTCTTAATATTTGGTTGGGTCGGGATATTTATTAAAGCGTTATTATCATATAAGTTTACCATGGCATAGCCACATAACACATGAAATCTCGTTGTTTTTGAATCGATAAATTGTGTTATCTTCTATATTAATTTATGTTTTAAAATTCCTTCTTAGGTGTGTTCAACTGTTTCACTGTCAGCAATGCAAAATAACTAAATTATAGTAGCAAATAATCGTTCAATTTGTATACCTTTGAGTATTGATAAGGTTAATAATGAAAATTGAATAGGTACGAACAAGCACGATATCCGGTCTATTGGATTAATTGCCTCAACCCCATTACGTAATTTTTATTTTATACTGTATATATATATATATATATATATATATATATATATATATATATTCATTTTACCCTTATGTGTAAACAAAAGAAATTTTATCAGATATAAGAAAATTTTCTTTCGCATGGTCTTCTCAAATATCTACTCATGAACATATCTTTATATATAAATTGGAAAGCAAAACAAGATAGAAATACGTGAACAAAGCGAGTGTGAAAATTAGAAACCAATCAAATTGCGTGCGTCACATCCAGTTCAAACTCAATGCTTGTACGTGCTCCTTCTGCTTACATAAATCCGGCTGCAATTTGTTTATCCATAATGCTTCGTATGTGGCTAGCTCCCTTTTGTTTTTGCATTTAGTAATTACTTTGAATGCTACGTCTGGAGAACATACGTGCGTTGTTTCGATAATGTGTTGCGCAATAGCAGACGTGTATTCACCATTTGATTTAAAACAGGCGTTCAAGTTGCATTGTTCTCTCATTCGAGTAATTAACCGTCTGGTCGATCGGCCTACGTAAGTTGATCGACAACTTGCGCATGTATATTGGTAAATAATATTTGATATCGACATTAACGGCTGTTTCTCTTTGATTGCTGGTAATGGCAAGTGTGTTACCCTAAATAACACTCATAGTTTGGTTGCATTAAATGTGCGTGTCAATGCTGCTTCAACTTTCTTTTGTGCCATTCGGGAAACTGCATCCCCCTTTAATGGGATGTTTAGGTAGACGGTTTTCTTTTCTGGCCCATAGTACGTCTGTTTCTGGTTAACTCCCTTTTAATAATTGATTCAATTAATTGTCTGGGATAGCCATTAGACATTAAATCGTTAATTGCTTTATTATATTCATTTTCTTTAGAATCTTGACTAACCCACCTGTCAATTCTTGAGAAGCAACCACGAACTGTTGATAATTTATATTGAAATGGCACAAAACTGCTGTAATGCAAATACAGTGCAGACCATGTTGGTTTATGGCAAATTGTTCTGTTTAATTTACCATTAGTTTCTTTCTTTAACAGTACATCAAGGAAAGGCAGACAGTCATCTTTCTCGTGCTCTGACGTGAAACCGATATTCTTATGTGCTTTTTTGAAACTTTGAAGCAATGTTCGTGATTGCGACCTGTTTTTAAGTACAAGAAATATATCATCCACGTACCGTATATATTGAGTACATTTACTTATGTCACTCTTTAATGATGTATTTTCTAGGTGCCCTAGAAAAATCTCAGCCAACACTGGAGATAAGGGGCTTCCCATTGCGACACCATCAGTCTGTTTGTAGATGTTTCCATTAAAACGAAATCGTACGTCTTTCGTGCATAATAAGATAAGCTTGCGTAGAGTTTGACCTGGCACCGGCGATGGTAATATATCGTGTTCTACCGCTTTGACTATAATGTCAATGGTTTCATCAATTGGAACATTTGTAAACAAAGACGTAACATCAAAAGATACCATAATCTTGTTTTTAACATTTATATCTTGAATTTTGTTTACAAACTCAAACGAATCGGCAACCGAATAATTACCTAGTAGTTTACGTAATGGTTCAAGTAAACGAACTAGCCATTTAGCTAGTGCATGAAACGGAGAATTTACCATTGATAAAATTGGCGTCATAGGACAACCTCTTTTGTGTGTTTTGGGTAATCCGTACATTATTGGTGTAGATGATCCAACTGGCTTGAGCTTCTGTGCAGTGGCCTCATCAATAAATCCGGCATCTGTCAAAATCTTAATTTCATTAATTACTTTGCGCTCCACCTTGTCTATTTCATCTGATTTATCGTCTAGACGTGTGAATTTTGTATTGTCATTTAACACGTTTTCCATCTTTTGTACGTATTCAGATTTGTCCATTATAACTGCGCTCTTTCCTTTATCAGCGCGTAGTATTTTGATTATCAGTGTATTAAACAATTACGGTTCCCAGGTGTTTTGGTACGCAGTTTACGAAAGTCAAAACTACGAGTCAACCGAAGAAATCTTACAAGGTTGGCGTATTCTAAAATTGAGCAGTTGAAGGAAGATGAAGCAGTGCTACAGGCAAGAATTGGGTGTGTATCTTGTGTATTAGATGAACTAAGGCTTTTTGCAAGAATGAAATTTTTGATGTTTTTGCCGACAGTTATGAAGAAAGATAAAGCAAGAATTTTGAACAAATTGGAAAAAGATGTAAAACCTGGAGTTTTGTGTGATTTAATACCGACTGATCTTGATAAGCGTGTGCTTAACTTATCAAAAGTGCCAATCGATCAGCTAACAATGGAGGCACTATCGATGGGTTGAAATTATGGAATTCATCCTTCTAATAAATGCGATGTTGATTTTGAGGCAGCATTTGAATTGTTATTTAAACAAACAGCTGACTTGGGGCCTACCAGTATTGATTATAAAAATTGGTTCAAGGCTACACTAGTTGATCAGGCTTCACACTTGAAATCGTCGAAATGTGCAGAGCAGCATGCGTTGACACAGCAGCATCTAAATGCACTTAGAAATATCAGCAGAAATGCAGACATCAAAATACTACGCGCTGATAAAGGAAAGAGCACAGTTATAATGGACAAATCTGAATACGTACAAAAGATGGAAAACGTGTTAAATGACAATACAAAATTCACACGTCTAGACGATAAATCAGATGAAAGAGACAAGGTGGAGCGCAAAGTAATTAATGAAATTAAGGTTTTGACAGATGCCGGTTTTATTGATGAGGCCACTGCACAGAAGCTCAAGCCAGTTCGATCATCTACACCAATAATGTACGGATTACCAAAAACACACAAAAGAGGTAACACTGTTTGTTGTGAAGAACTAATATATATGCAAGTATGTATTAGGTTTTGCGAACCTAGTAACAGATTAGTTCAGTTGTGACAAGAAGGATAAACCAAAGGCAGCATGAACGGAAAGTATAATCTCATGCACATTCGTTTCGTGCTTACTGGCGACTCATCAGTAGGAGCCGGTATTACGTCCTTTAACCACTATATATATTCGGTAGAAGAATGTGGAATAATAGGACGGTACAATCTCCTAGACGAATGTGTAAACCTGTAATAGTGAAGCTAACATAATCTGCAGTCAACGACAATACGACTTCAATGCTAACTCACACTATATAATATATATACTGAGTCTGTAAAGGATACTAACACTATGGCTATTGTGTTAGTAACTGATACCTTTTTTGAATCGATGAGTACCGGATACTAACACTATGGTTTCCGAGTCGGTACATGATACCAACCTGATGGATATAAATTTATGCTAAAGTTCACCCAAATTGAGAATTACAACAATTTCCGAACACCTGTTACTCCAGTTAAACCATACACTCTGGCCTTCATCGATATCAGTTATCACATTTCGCGGTAAGCATGACATCATTCAATTCAATATATTACAGTTAAATACTGTTTGTTGCGAAGAACTAATATATATGCAAGTATGAATTAGGTTTTATGAACCTAGTAACAAATTAGTTCAGTTGTGACCAGAAGGATAAACCAAAGGCAGCATGAACGGAAAGTATAATTCATGCACATTCGTTTCAGCTTACTGGCGACTCATCATGTAGGAGCCGGTATTACGCCCTTAACCACTATATATTCGGTAGAAGAATGTGGAATAATAGGACGGTACAAATGGCTAGTTCGTTTACTTGAACCATTACGTAAACTACTAGGTAATTATTCGGTTGCCGATTCGTTTGAGTTTGTAAACAAAATTCAAGATATAAATGTTAAAAACAAGATTATGGTATCTTTTGATGTTACGTCTTTGTTTACAAATGTTCCAATTGATGAAACCATTGACATTATAGTCAAAGCGGTAGAACACGATATATTACCATCGCCGGTGCCAGGTCAAACTCTACGCAAGCTTATCTTATTATGCACGAAAGACGTACGATTTCGTTTTAATGGAAACATCTACAAACAGACTGATGGTGTCGCAATGGGAAGCCCCTTATCTCCAGTGTTGGCTGAGATTTTTCTAGGGCACCTAGAAAATACATCATTAAAGAGTGACATAAGTAAATGTGCTCAATATATACGGTACGTGGATGATATATTTCTTGTACTTAAAAACAGGTCGCAATCACGAACATTGCTTCAAAGTTTCAACAAAGCACATAAGAATATCGGTTTCACGTCAGAGCACGAGAAAGATGACTGTCTGCCTTTCCTTGATGTACTGTTAAAGAAAGAAACTAATGGTAAATTAAACAGAACAATTTACCATAAACCAACATGGTCTGCACAGTATTTGCATTACAGCAGTTTTGTGCCATTTCAATATAAATTATCAACAGTTCGTGGTTGCTTTTCAAGAATTGACAGGTTGGTTAGTCAAGATTCTAAAGAAAATGAATATAATAAAGCAATTAACGATTTAATGTCTAATGGCTATCCCAGACAATTAATTGAATCAATTATTAAAAGGGGAGTTAACCAGAAACAGACGTACTATGGGCCAGAAAAGAAAACAGTCTACCTAAACATCCCATTTAAGGGGGATGCAGTTTCCCGAATGGCACAAAAGAAAGTTGAAGCAGCATTGACACGCACATTTAATGCAGCCAAACTACGAGTGTTATTTAGGGTAACACACTTGCCTTTACCAGCAATCAAAGAGAAACAGCCGTTAATGTCGATATCAAATATTATTTACCAATATACATGCGCAAGTTGTCGATCAACTTACGTAGGCCGATCGACCAGACGGTTAATTACCCGAATGAGAGAACATTGCAACTTGAACGCCTGTTTTAAATCAAATGGTGAATACACGTCTGCTATTGCGCAACACATCATCGAAACAACGCACGTATGTTCTCCAGACGTAGCATTCAAAGTAATTACTAAATGCAAAAAAAGGGAGCTAGCCACATACGAAGCCTTATGGATAAACAAATTGCAGCCGGATTTATGTAAGCAGAAGAAGCACGTACAAGCATTGAGTTTGAACTGGATGTGACGCACGCAATTTGATTGGTTCACGTATTTCTATCTTGTTTTGCTTTCCAATTTATATATAAAGATATGTTCATGAATAGATATTTGAGAAGACCATGCGAAAGAAAATTTTCTTATATCTGATAAAATTTCTTTTTGTTTTTGCACATAAAAAGGGTACAATGAATTTTATTAAAGCTCGCATTTCAAAAGAATATATATATATATATATATATATATATATATATATATATATATATATATATTGGAATTGGTATTTATATCCACCTGTAAAACTTATTTAAATAAATAAAATATATGAACTAGTTTAGCAATGTACTCAAAGCAGTAAGTTGAAATATGCTAAATATTAAACAATTGTGGGAAAATACCGTCTGAAGTAGAATGATCACGATTAACAAATATTATTATTAACTAAAATTCAATTGAAAAAATAACGATCTTCTTGTGTGACTTATGTTAAATAGAAATAATTTTTTTTCATACTGATACAAATTTCATAAACCAACTTAAATCAGTATGTAAGAAAATGTGTTCATTTTAAAGTAGCAGGTAAATAATTTAAAATTGCACAGTTTAGCTATGGATAACTCTGCGACACCGAGCATGGTTGACGTGCAATTTAATAACTTGAACAAACAAGGCTTAATTTAAAATGAAACAGAATTTGCTGTCATCCAATCCGGCATCAGTCGACGAAACTGAGACCCCGCAAAAAACCCATCAAAGCCGATCCAGATAAAACATTCTCCCTGAAGGTCGAGAAAGTCTCCACTCTTCTATTTTTCGATATCGATCACATTCAAGAATAGCTAGGTTAAGCGATAAATACAATGTACATACAATATGCTTTTAGTGGATAAGACAAGCAATGCTATTATACAATAAAACTTATTTTACAACTTTGCAAGTTGAGTCTGTATGGACTGCCATGAATCCGATTACGA
The DNA here is from genome assembly GCA_029291075.1 of Eudiplozoon nipponicum. Taxonomy (NCBI): domain Eukaryota; kingdom Metazoa; phylum Platyhelminthes; class Monogenea; order Mazocraeidea; family Diplozoidae; genus Eudiplozoon; species Eudiplozoon nipponicum. The sequence goes on from JAQBSW010002629.1 coordinate 43,305, forward strand.
GTAATAAGTAAACTGCATCGGAATGACATTAAAAATATTAAGCTATTCAAGTACATTTAAAAATGTCAATGTAAGATCATCCGCAATATGTGCTACAGAATATACCAACAGAAAGTACTCCTTAACGTACTTCTAAGAGATCAACTACCGCATATCTAACTTTGATTTTCATATATATTCAATGCGGTTTGATCCTCGATAGTCAGTTTGCCGTCGTACTCTGATGGTAATCACGGAAGGCCGAAACGCGTCAGAGCGTTGCGGTTGGCGGTAGTTTTTTATGTTGTTTGACGACTGGTTAAATACAATGGAATTGGTGTTTAATTCAAGCTCAACTACCAGTCTGAATAATTGCTTTCCAATGGAATCGAATCACATGATCAATTTGTCTCTACTCAAATTGTGACATCACCTACATCACACAGGAAATCTTAAAGATGAATGACAAAATATGTTAACAAACTTCATCTAAATCATTTTTTTAATTTATTCATTAACATTAATGAAGCACACTCATAGGATAAACGAAAATGAAATGAATTTACATTTATAATAAATTTTGTATTTGTTATTTCCAAATCTAATCGGATTGGTACCGCGTTTCATGCTTTACCTAAACAGATATCAAATAAAATCTATTTTCGATAATATTCATTGTTTTTTCTTTAACTACTTTCATATATAAATAAGTACTTAACAATGCCTTAATCTTTTTACTTATTCTAAATATGCCAAAGGGACATTTAAAGAATACTAAATGTAATAGATAGTAGATTGTCAAAGTTCCTTTCATGGTTGTAGTTAGGACAATACCCGGTAAATATCCCCCCTACAGAATTCCTTCTTTATTATCCGATCATAACGTATTCAATGTGCATGAATAAACATAAATTCATTTTTTGTTGTTTCGTTGATGTAATAAACAGTTGACCTATTTTAAATATAAAATCAAATAATTTTTGCACATTCTTATTTTTTCAATGCTAAATTATATAATTTTATCAAAATGTATCACAAACAGGTTTAACATGAGTGATGTCTTTACTACAAGATTTACCCCAACGTAATGGATGTAAATCGTGTCAACTAAAAAAAAAGTATTTAATTCATTTAAAACAGCTCTGAATTGTTCATAACTTTTCTTGAATAAAGATTGATGAAAAGCGTCATAAAATTGGTTTTATATTTGTATTTTACCTTAAAATATGAGGTTACTTCAAGAAAACATGAAGAAAATTGCGCCAAAATGCCCCATTCGCAGCAAAAGGTTTTAATCGTTAATTTAAGCACTTTTGAAAATTAATCATTAAATATAATTTTCCATGCATACGGAATATTACGATTTCCATAAGCCTTTATGTGAAACTAAATTGAAAAATAAATTACAAACAGACGTCTGATAAATTTATGCATTTACTGATTGCGCTGCGGGCAATAAAATGTATATATTTGCATCAAAGTTGACGTTATGAAATAAAAGTTAATCCTTTTTCGAAGCGATTGCAAAATCAAATCAAAACTTCTGTAATTGACGGTTACTGACGCGTTTCCAACAATTGACGTCAAACTAGCTAACAAAGATCAAAGTTAAATTTATATGATACATTTCGCAAATCTAACATGCGGTTCCTCCATTCCTAATTTTATTTCAGGGATTTTTTAATGATTGCAGATTGCAATCATGATATGTCGGCTTATCACGTTTAGACGATATAGTTCGTTGATGCACAATTAGTATTAAAGATGCGTCATTTATGATATGGCCCCCGTCTCTTATTACACGACGTTCTCTGTCTAAGGTTGCTTGAGACTCATTATGCAATGTGGATCAAAATCTGCACCATAGCCATGTTTATACGACAAGCATGCATAATGCCGAATTGGCTTTGAAGATCCGTTAATCTTAGGGAGATTTTTATTTCTGGATACTCGAGGTTGTACATCCAGAGAGGCTTGAAGCGCATTTTAGACTGTAGATATCTAGCCTCCTGTGCCATAGCTATGTTTATCCGACAAGAGTGTATGAGTATTTAGGAGTGTATGAGGTATATTTGATATTTAAGTTCCGCTCTTTTTATAGGGATCTCTATTTCTAGGTACTCGACGATATCTGTCCAGAGGAGCTTGAGGTGCAATCGATACTGAAGTTCCGTAATCCACAACACTTACGCTATTGCCATGTTTATTCGAAAAGTGTGAATGATTCTCACCTAGTATTATCCATACGTCCGTTATGGTATGACTCCTATCTCTTGTTACACGACATCTTCTGTCTAAATATGCTTGAGACGCATTTCTTAATGTGGATCTGTAGCCTGCAAAATCTGCGCCAAAACTATGTTTATCCAACATGCGCGAATGGCATTGAAGATCCATCCTTCGTAGGGAGACATCTATTTCTAGGTAGTCGACGTGATCTATCCAGAAGAGCTTGAAGCACACGTGATACTGGAGGTCAGTAGCCTTCAAAATCTGCATCATAGCTATGTTTATCCAACAAGAGTAAATGATGTAAACTTGGTATTGAAGATCCGTTCTTCTCAGGGAGCTCCATGTCTGCGTACTCGACATTATCTCTCCAGAGGGGCTTGAGGCACACTTTATACTGGCTATCATTAGTCTACAACACTTGCGCCATGGCCATTTTTTCCGACTAGAGTGATTGATGTACACTTGAAAATTCAAAAGACTTCTAGCTGAACGACGTTCGCAGTCCTATGACGCTTAAGGTGCACTTGATATATGGGATCTGAAGGGTTCAGCAGCTTCATTATAGACAAGTTTAGTAGAGACGTGTGAATGTAGCAGACTGGGTATTGAAGATCCGTTCTTCATAAAGTGACCCCAATCATGAAATGCAAATATTTCCCTGTCCAATCATGCTTGAAGTATGCTTGATTCTGTGGATCTGTAGTTTTCAAATCCTGCGCCATTAACCTGTTTATCGGATAAGTGTGAATGATGCACATTGAATTTTTGGTAGAAATATTTTTTATCGTATATCCCTCTTATTTTTTAACAAAGCGTCTTATGTCCCTCGATATCTGAAGTACTCTAGATATTATCGACCTTTAGTTGCGTAAGCAGTGATAAAAATTATTAAATCAAGGTTGCGATCTTGATATATACACCTGACCCATTATGCGCATAAATTTGCCGGTATAAACTAAGCATCGTATAATGTAGAATAAGCAATTCATCAAATAGACCGGTTTCGAATTTATTTTGAACTCCTCACGTACTTTCCAGAATTTGCTGCGGAGGAATTGCGTTTTTGACTGCGTTTATACTGACAAATGCATACATATAATGGAATATACTAGATATTGTTAAGCATTCGACATTGCGATAACTCATTTCCGTGTTTAGCAACATGGCACAATTCCAAACAACTATTTAGGCACTAGACTATCAAAATTCATGTCAATCTTGATACTCTAGTGCCAAAATAGTTGTTTGGAATTTATTTTACACAACTATATTCAGAGCTATTAACCGTAATCCCTTAAAATTAGTAATAAACTAATATATATTATTTCAAAAAAAATTTATCCACACATACATAATCGCACAAGTATATATATATATATGAAGAGAGAGAACACATCATTAAAGAGTGACATAAGTAAATGTGCTCAATATATACGGTACGTGAATGATATATTTCTTGTCCTTAAGAACAGTTCGCAATCACGAACACTGCTTCAGTCGATCGGCCTACGTAAGTTGATCGCCACCCTTGCGCATATTTATTGGTAAATAATATTTGATATCGACATTAATGGCTGTTTCTCTTTGATTGCTGGTAAAGGCAAGTGTGTTACCCCAAATAACACTCGAAACACACTTGCCTTTACCAGCAATCAAAGAGAAACAGCCATTAATGTCGATATCAAATATTATTTCCAAATATACATGCGCAAGTTGTCGATCAACTTACGTAAACCGATCGACCAGAAGGTTAATTACTCGAATGAGAGAACATTGTAACTTAAACGCCTGTTTTAAATCAAATGGTGAATACACATCTGCTATTGCGCAACACATCGTCGAAACGTCGCACGTATGTTCTCCAGACGTAGCATTCAAAGTAATTACTAAATGCAAAAACAAAAGGGAGCTAGCCACATACGAAGCCTTATGGATAAACAAATTGCAGCCGGATTTATGCAAGCAGAAGAAGCACTTACAAGCATTGAGCTTGAACTGGATGTGACGCACGCAATTTGATTGGTCTCCGTTTTTCACACACTCTCTATGTTCACATATTACTATCTTGTTTTGCTTTCCAATTTATAAATAAAGTTATGTTCATTAGTAGATATTTGAGGAGACAATGCGAAAGAAATGTTTATTGTATCTTAAAAAAATTGTTTTTGTGTTTGCACAAAGGAAAGGGTACAATGAATTTTATTAAAGCTCGCATTAAAGAATATATATATATATATATATATATATATATATATATATATATATATATATATAAATTCTCAACATTATGAATAAATCTACTTGCATTTTTGATCCCTGTTTTCTTTAATTTCGATCTACGTGTATGAAATAAGCAATGTATATTGTTGGGCCACTCACAATCATCCTAATTTACCAAATGTGCGAACACGCAATTCTCAGTTTAGTCATAACATATTGAGTGCAATAGACTACGGTGAAATGGCGACAAAATTTAGGAAATCATCGAAAAAAATTAATTTTTTGATTTTGTTATAAGGTCAAATAATTAAAATTAAAAAGTGTGACTCGAAATGCTCCCAATGGCGTATATGTTGTCCAAAGCGTAAGATTAAAGTTTGCTTCAAGAAAGAGAGAGGTACAGAGAGAGAGAAAGATAGTAAGAGAACGAGACTTAGATTATGAAGGCGATCTTAAACCAATTCAGAGAGCAATAGCATGTGAGAATCCTCCATAGAAGATCTCATTTCAGGAAAGGCTTCAGACATAAAATGAAATAGAATCCTATCGAATACAAACTATTATTATAATTATAAGAAAAATAAGAATTTATATTTTTATTTAAGTAAAGTTTCGACAAAAACACACTAAAATCATCTAGGCTTTCTTTCTTTCTCTCTCTTTCTCACTTTCTCTCTCTCTATATATATATGATATCATATTGAAAGTTAAGGCATTTAACTATATTCGTTACTGATTGAACTAACCAAAGTTTTCTTCCAAATGATAATGTTCCATGAAATAAAAGAAGTTGGAGCGTTTTATTTAAAAAATATCAAAAGTTCAGTTTACAGGCGAATTCTTTAAATTAAGTTTGCGACCTTGAAGTAATCATCAATCCCATTGTATATAACCAGTCACTTAATAACAGCAAAACTACCGACATCCGAACGCACTGACGCGCTTCGACCTTCCATGATCATCATCAGAGTAGGTCAGCAAACTGACTATTTGCAGTATTAACCAAAGATTTATATAGACAATACAATAGAACAACCATTGACAGCGAGGGTGGTAGTAAAAAATTTTAAAATCAAGTTTGCGAGCTTCAGGTAAGAATCCTTTTTCAGTTAATCAGTCGTCGAACAAAAGCAATACTAACGACAGTCGCACGCACTGACGCGTTTCGACCTTCCATAATTATCATCAGAATAGGAAGGCACACCGACTAGAGTGGATCAAACCGCATTGCATGTACATGTATAGCAAAATAAGATATGCGTCTCTCACCCGTAGTAGTCTCGTATAAATTGTACTTTACTATGCACTCACGAACATAAACTGTTTGCAGCTTTCGCCACAATTAAACAAACATTTATTGCGCGGGTAGCGGTAAAAATTCTTTAAATCAGGATTACGAGCTTAAGGAAAATACCCTTCCCATTGTATTTAACAAGTGGTCTAACTGCAGCAAAACTATCGACAGTTGCACGCACTGACGGGTTTCGACTTTCCATGATCATCATCAGAGTACGACGGCAATCTGACTAGCGAGGATCAAAGCGCATTGCCTGTATATGGGCAGCAAAATTAGATATTCGGGTCTCACCTCTGAATAGAAATTTTGCAGGGCACATTTCCAGTCAAGTACACTGTCTACGAGACAACTAGAGTTGAGAGCCTCATATCTAATTCTGCTGCCCATATACATGCAAAACGGTTAGATTCTAGCTAGTCTCTTTGCCGTCATCATTTGGTGATGATCATGGATGTTCAAAACGGTTCAGTGCGTGCGACTGTTGTTAATTTTTCTGTGCTTCGACGAGCGGTTAGATTCAATGGGATTGGTGTTTACATCAAGCTCACAAACTTGAATTAAAGAATTGTTTCCACCACCCGAGCAATCTATGACTGTTTAATTGTGTTTCCTGTATTTATCTGTGGCAAAAGCTGCAATCAGTTAATGTTCCTGACTTCATAGAAATTGGGCAGCCTACATTTCTTGTCAAGCACAATTTATTCGAGACTACTATAGGTGAGAGCAGCACATCTAATTTTGCCTTTCATATACATGCAATACAGTTTGATTCTCGCTGATCAGCTTTCCGTCGTTCTTTGTATATGATAATAAAAGGTGGAAACGTGTCAGTGCCTGCAACTGTCAGTAGTTTTGCTGTTATTCAATGACTGCTTAATTACAATGGGATTGGTGTTTACTTCAAGTTCACAAACTTGATTTAAAGAAGTGTTACCACCACCCGCGCAATCAGTGATTCTTTAATTGTATTTAGAGGCGAATGTCCTAATTGTTCTACTGAGAATGGAATGTGGTAATGCAAAATTTTTTTTGTCAATATTCTTTTCAAGCGTATTTTGATACGTCATCTAATCTACTTTTTCGGTCATATCCTCCATTACCTTTATATGTCTTGAATAAATTTCTGGTTGCTTAAGACATGTACAGGTGCATTTTCTGCATCAAACACCACATTCAAATAGGTTATTCAATTTGCCAAGGTTTAATTGGACGGGTAGAAACATAAATCAATTTAAACAAATAATGTTTGCGAACTTGAATATTGCCTCAACCAAACCTTTATAGCACTCACTCAACTTAGTAAATTGATTTAATAATATTAATTGATTTCGTGGGTGTTGGTAACAATTCTTTAAATCAAGTTTGCAAGCTTGAAGTAAGCACCAATCCCATTGTATTTAAACAGTCGTCGTCGTTGCGGCTGGCGGTAGTTTTGTTATGCTGTTCGACGACTGGTTAAATACAATGGGATTGGTGCTTGCTTCAAGCTTGCAAACTTGATTTAAAGAATAAGTGAAATAAAGTTAGTTATATTTATCTAAATATTTTCACTTGCTATTCTCTTAAGCCAAGATTAGTGGAAAATAATGCAACAAGGGTACAAAACCTACGAAAATTTTACGTATTGAAAGTCACTTTGGCATCACTAGTTCGCAGATGTCCCTTATAAATTTTATTGAATTTCTTCTCAGACGAAATAGATGATCAGTTGTCAAAAAATAGAATTTTTTAACAAAACGTTAAAGTAGTGAATATGTACAAAAAGTTGCCCTTTGTCAACCACACCGTGAAACGTGTGCTACAAATAAGTTATAATGACAACAGCAGGATTAAATTACACCATTCGTAGTTGAAAATTGTCGATAAATGCACATGCGCGATAATACCAAAAATTAAAAGAGTACTACACTCAGAAACGTGTAACAACAAATAAGAAGGTATAAAATTCGCTTATTGGAGCATCAGGTTTGCGAAACCAGTCAGGTAGATTTTCCGTGATCCATATATCGAGGAAGAGTTTGGCCAAATAAAGTCAAACATTATACTTAGTACAATGTCAACATGATTATACCGATTGAAATTTAAATAAGTCTAATTGGTTTTAGAAAACGCAACCAAAATTTTAGAGAGCGGGATTTTTCATAGTTTACACTCACGTTTTGTTTCCAAAATCACTGTTACTAAATCTTGTACAAAAATATACGAAGTCCAAGAAGTTATTATTTTTTATGCATTGTTATCATCATATGTTTTATTCATATATTTATATATTTTATTATATATATATATATATATATATATATATTGTTTAGTTATTTATTTATTATTTTGTCATTTATTTTTGTGTGTAGATGATTTGTAATTTTAGATCTTCCATTTAGTCATTTTGTAATATTTAACTAGTATACACTAATTGTATATAGATCTGTCTCGAACGAGGTTTCTGCATTTGCCATAATTTGGAATTCAAGCGTTCTGTACTGTGTGTCATTAAAGCCCGATGATCGTAATAGGAAATAATTGAAATTCGAGCATTTTCATTGGATATTATCAGTATTGAAGCCTTCATAATGACGAGACCTGTCAAAAACATCAAACAACGAGGCAAACAAGTCGTGCATCTAGAACTGTAGAAGATAAAATTATCGCAGACATAAGCTAATATCCACAAATTTCAGCGGTGGAAAATAAACATTATAAGCCGTTGTTCTAATTCTATTAATAAATATTTGTAGGAATTATAAGATGAAGATGAATTTTGTCAATAATTATAAATGCCAAATATTCGTCTTATCTTACAGACAACAATATTGTAACGTTTCATTCCATGATATAAATTATTTTGTTGCAATCTTGTCTATTCGAATTATTGTGTTTTTTAAATAGTCTTCCTTTCGTAACTACCATATGTTCCGGACTATAATGCGAAATTTAACAAATTAATTTCCTTTAAAAATCCGAAATGTGCTTTATAATCTAGTATATCTTACATGCGAAAAAACCTGGCGTGAGAGAAATATGATTTGATATATTGTAAATAGCTGTAATAATACCTGTTGTTATTCCCTTCTTTTGTAATTTATTTCATTATAAGAGTTAATTAGCATTTATGTTAAAGACTTAAGGCATCGAATTGTGACTGTCTTAACTAACGATCACAATTAATTATTTCATCTATTTAGGTAATTATATTATAAACCGAACTGCTTTCATTCTAAACGAACATTGGTTAAACGGGCGGTGATAACAATTACTTTTAATCAAGGTTGCGATCTTGATATTAACACCTGACGAATTATTTGCACAGACTTGTCAGTATAGACAAGCTATTGCATTTTGTGGAAAAGAAAATTCATCCTGTTGACCGATATCGACCTTATTAGGAACTCATCATGTTTTAATTCTGGTTTTATATTTACGATTTATACATACCTAGATAGTTCAATATTTCAGAACTAGTGATGTTAATTAGCACGAGAAATTTAACAAAACCTATGAAAGCGTTGATGGTAATGGATTCGAATTGCAGCTTCAATAAAATGGCCCTTTTATGTGAAAAACGACCCTACTTACATCCAGGTACGCCTTATGTTCTGGAAAGTACGGTAATTTATAAATGTAGCAAAAATTTTTGAATGTGGCTAAACCATAAAGGTATGTTTGAATAGCATCAGAGTCGCACTTTATTCTTATGCAAATCAAATAATTAAACAACGCTGTGGTATGACATCAGGAGGTACTGAACAATAATTTTTCGCAAACTGTTACAAATTAAATTCTATATACATTTATTAATTTAATCTTAAGGTTAAATTCGAATGGGCCAACAATCACAATATGTCCATGTAGAATTTTTACATTTTGGCAATAATTATATTTTAATTTAATATATATATATATATATATATATATATATATATATATATATATATAAAATAAAATATAATATATACACAAGCACTTTGAAAAATTTAATTAACAACTTTCAGTGTTCGATTTTTGCTATATATTCTTCCTGATCTAATGGTTTTAGACTCAAAGAACAACTATTTATCCTCAAGTATTTTTTTAAATGTTTTTCTGATAGCTTCCTTATTTTCCAATGCCGCGTTTTGCGTACGCGGGTAGTAGCTTTGCACGGACAGTTTCACAAAGATCCGATTGATCACAATTTCCAATTTTGTTTTGTCTTTGATCGGGTTGAGTTTGTATTCGTCCGAATGGAAATGCGGTTATATCACATCTTTGTTTACTGGCTATGTTACAGTACGTTTATAAGTTATTGCCCAATTAAATTAGTAATAAAACAAAATATAAGTTTCTTTTATCATATTATTTTTTTAATTTGACATATAATTATTTTGTGCATAAAGCCTATGTCCACAAATAATTTTAAATAAAATATTGCAAGAAGAAATAAACTTTCGTTGGACATTTATAATTGACAAACAATTAAAAAACACTTAAATTATCAAACGCAAAACTGGCATCAATTACACGTAACGACACATATTTTGATCATCAGAAGAGAACAAAAGTAAAATAACTAACTAGAAGCTACGCGCTAAATGAAAATTTCGGTTCTCAGCCATATTAGACATGCACAATTTTTACTTTACTTTTTTCGCACCTTATATATAAATCGTGTAATGAGCATCGTACTGTCGAACTCTGATGATGATCATGTCGAAACATGTCAGTTTGCGTGATTTACACTAGTTTTTCTACACTGTGCGTCTGGTTAAACATAGTGGAATTAGTGTTTATCTCAATCTCGAAAACTTCATTTAAAGAAAATTAACATTTAAATACTGTTTGTTGCGAAGAACTAATATATATGCAAGTATGTATTAGATTTTGCGAACCTAGTAACAAATTAGTTCAGTTGTGACCAGAAGGATAAACCAAAGGCAGCATGAACGGAAAGTATAATCTCATGCACATACGTTTCGTGCTTACTAGCGACTCATCATTAGGAGCAGGTATTACGCCCTTCAACCACTATATATTTGGTCAAAGAATGTGTAATAATAGGACGGTACAATCTCCTACACGAATGTGTAAACCTGCAATAGTGAAGCTAACATCATATAAAGTATACGACAATGCGACTTCAACGCTAACTGACACTATATAATATATATACCGAGTCTGTAAAGGGTACTAACACGACGGCTATTGTGTCAGTAACTGATATCAACATTATAGTAACGAAAATGTACATGGTACTAACACTATGGTTGCCGAATACGTACATGGTACCAACATGATGGATATCAAAGTATGCAATAGTTCACCGAAATTTGAAATTACAACAATTTCTGAACACCTATTACTCCAGTAAATCCATACGCTCTGGCCTTCTTTATACTTCCTAATCCATATCCATGCAACCATTACATCCTACCATTAGTTAGTGCCGTTTTCTGCGCGGAACCTACCGATTTTTAAACCCCTACGTCATTCAAAGTTTTATCTTTTGACATTATTTCAATCCATAATTCACCACATTCGTCGTTCTGCTAAGATTGTATATTGCTATACGTTAAAAATCATCCCAGTTTATTATGTGCGCTGTATCATGAGAATGGCGTTTAAAATCAGATTTTGTAGCATTTACTCCTTCATTAAGTCTTTTATTATTAAGTATGAAAAAGTGATATGTAATAGTTACGATTAGCAATCGACAGATAAGCCTGGCATAAATTTGTAATCCCACAGTATATATTTTAGGCATACAGTACCAAGAATAATTGAGATTTTCTTCAACACGTATAAAGGTTAGCAGAATTTATGAACTCATAACTATACGAATTATAATCTATATCGATTTATTAAATCAAGTATGCCAGCTTGAAATAAACACCATTCCCTTTGTATTTAAGCAGTCGTCGAACAACAAAACAAAACTAACCCTCGACCGCAACGCACTGACGTGTTTCGACCCTCCTTGGTGTGCAGCCGATAT
>JAQBSW010002629.1:60000-99273 GCA_029291075.1 Eudiplozoon nipponicum
TAATGATGTACGATATATCATCATCAGAAAATTCATCTGTAATACCACCACATACGTCATCTCAATTTTGTTACAATTATTATGAAAAAAGAAAAACGATCTTTTTAATTAATCGCATTTTTACAATAATTGATCATATAAACTGTTATAGATTCATGTACGAAATTCACAGACCTGGTAATAGGTAAAATGGGGGTATAATTCGAGTGTTACATTACGCAAAAATGAGAACCATGACTAGCAATTTATTATATCTAGTGCTGAATAACATGATGATATACTGCATAAAATTTCAATTTATTAATGCAGAATGTAGAAATAAAAATCCCAATTATCCTTGACTTTCATTTAACCACGAGAAAGTATTGTTATAATCAAAATTAAAATGATCAGCAGGATTTTAGATTTTTTCTAGTTCAGTACATAAAAATTTAAAAGACATACTAGATGGAGGCGTTTCTCTAAGCCTCTTTAGAACTGATTGTAAATTTTCGAAAAAGAGAATAACTTTACCGCAACATTTCCCACCAAAGGAGGTGAGATCGCTAAATGTCCAGATCTAGTTACAACTTAATGAACCTTCTTAATTGGATTCATATAGACACCTGTCCACTAGTTCAAATGGAACATTTTATGCAATAGCACATCCTCTGAAACCATAAACTTTGCAGTGATACAAATTGTAATCTTCTGGCATATCTAGTGCAGGAAACAGTGCTAATATGTTTCAAAACTTTTTTTGTACAGCTTCTAGATTTTAAATAATCATTTTTTTAATGGAGCTCCAAGGAGCGACGTAGAATGTGAAATAGAGGACGACAAATATATTTTGCGTCACAGAAGGTCCGGCGTTAAAGCCACAGTATACATTTTCCACTTGTAAAGCTAAGGCTGAAGTTTTTTCTTTCACATACCATGCTAGCTTGCATCTTAAAGTTAGCAGCTAGATAGGATGTGTTCGAGATCCTTTTAATTTTTCAATCATTAACCATTTCATTTTGCACACGAGTACAAATTTAACTATATGTCGATTGACCTACATAAGTTGATCGTGAACATACGCAAGTGTATTGATAAATAAAGTTCGAAGTCGACACGAACAGCTGTTTCTCTTTAATTGCTGGTAAAGGCAGTTATCAAACCTCGAATAACTTTGTTAAATGTACGTGTTAACGCCGCTTTAAATTTATTCCACGTTTTACTTGAAACAGAAACTCCTTGACTGTGATGTATGAGTATATTACTTATCCGTCTGGACCTACACATCTGTTTCTTTCGATTTCCCTTTATATGTAATCTCCGCAATATGAAACATTTAACACCGTACTGGAATATATAAATTTGTCACCAAAATTATTCTTTATTCGAGTAAAGCCCGATGATCTGTCGGACCAAAAGGGCGTATTTGAAATAGAATCAGAAAAATGTGCCAAAGTTGGAATGCAGAAAATGGCATAATCTTAAGTACCTGGGAGTTGCGTTGTTTCTGGTGCTATAACACAAAAAGCCAGCATTTCGTAAAAAATCTTCAGAATGTATTTGATCGGTGCCATCTCCCAAGGTTTTATTAAATTGCAAAATGAGAATTAAATTATATTCACAGAATATGTCATATTTGCATAGCAATATCCTCAGGTGAAATTGTAAAAAGAAAATTTGCCAGATGAAATAAGTATCTACTGCTAATTTTTTTCAGATACGCTCAAATGAACACACATGTATCATTTCGTATGGTAACTACTATGGAAAATTTAAACTCCGAAAGAGTATTAAATTGAAGAGCGGAAATCCATTTATATGCCTTAATTCCAATTCAAACTCAACGCCTGATCATGCATAAATCAGACTTAAGTTTGTTAATCCACAGTAATAAATAGAATGCATACTCATCCATTTTATTGTATCTTAAAATCAATATCTAGAGAACATACGATCTTGTTCTAACTGTTTCCCACACCACAAAATGTGCGTACATATGAATCTCATTGAATTGCTGGAGTAATCTGTATTCAAAAGTAGTTGTAATTCTCCATTTACGTGAAAATTAGCATATCTTCAAATCCAATGTGCTGGTAGCATGTACCAACTTGGCAACCACAGTTTTGGTAACTCATATTGACTCGGCAACCATAAAGTTGTTACCCTTTAAAGAACCGGTATATTCTTTATTTAGTAAGTTGGTGTCGAAGTCGTATTGTCAAAGAAAGTATGAAGTTAAATCCACTAGAGCTTGTATACACATTTGTATACGAGATTTTTCTGTCAAATTGTCCTTCACTCCTTGATAAAATATATAATGGGTACAGGGCGCAATGCCAGCTCTTTCTGATGTGTCACCAGTAATCAATAAATGCATGTGTACATAACTTTATACACTTCATTCTTTCCGACTTTGGTCTATCCTTCTTGTCCTATTTGATATAATTTGTTTCTAGGTACGCAATACCTAACACACAATTGCATATATATTAGTTCTCCGCGACCCAATTGATAGTCATAATATTATTGCTTATATGAATATACGCTAACCTAATTATTTGCTATTCAAGAAGATGCCACAAAATTAGTCAACATTCGAAATTCGTTATCAAAAATTCTGTGTAATCATGACGTAATTTTAAACAAAGAATCCTCTTTTAGGCTGGAACCTCTCGTCTAACAATCTCGTCAAACTCGCTGACGAGGATCAAACAATAATGTTTTTATACTGCTTTTAAATCAGAGAAGTTATACTATTGGCATTTTGTCAATATTTCTTTATCGCAACTTTTGCTATTTTCGATTAACACAGTGGTTTGCGTTTCGTCGGTCAGTATACCACGATGTGGTCCAAGAATGGTTGATTCTCGTGAGAACGTTTAATTGAAGCTAGATTTACTATGATCGCTAACTAGTTGAAACGCATGAATCGAATATATTTCAAGTAAATATTCGCTATCCCTGCCCTCGGGACTCACAAATGATTAAGGAAGCTTTGCAAAGCATCGTTGCACGATAGTATACAAACTAGTCAAAATATTTTAATTCAGTATTGAATAACTTTATGTAGAATAATGAAAAAATCTAAAATAATTCCTGCGCCCACACTTTTTGAATAACGAAATACAGCGTGGCCAAAAACTGCGGCGAAATTTCTCATTTTCTGGCTATGTTCACTTACAAACCGAGTAACACTCTAGATGTAGACTTTAAGCTTCCGCATATTACATTTTTTCTCCTAGATTTAATGATGAACAATCGCATTGTCATTTATTAATTTAAAGCTTGCGGGACTGCGATAGACACCAAGCGCGTTATTTCAATCAATCGCACAAATGCATATTTGCCGCCTATCACGCTAATTGCTTAACCACGCGATCAGTTTTGAATAATGTATTTTTAAGCTTTTATTGCGAAAATTTAAATGCTAATCTCTAACGTTTACCATAGCTCTACTAAAGTTTTGTCATAATATAACGAAAGGAAGCGCTCCACCTTCAAATTATTGCACATTTAGCAACATGCAATGAAAAATTCTGAGGTGACATTTTATGAATATTAATGCATTTCACTTGATAACTAATTAAAATTACGTCACAAGTTATGCTTTATTTTCAGAATTATGACAACGATGCATTAAATTCGAGCAGACGCTATGTTTGGCAATTTGACAGAATAACTTTTAGGTAAGGAGATAATGTTATGGGATAATCTTAGTTTTTCTTGTTTTCCCATTCCTTTCTCAAATAGTTGTTTCGCGGCCACAAAGGCACCCGTTTAGGTAAGGACATTTCTTATGCATAGTTGTCTTCCGCACGAAATATTTGCAAGAATGGAAGGATTAAGCACGTGTTTGTCTAACGTAATTTATGATATACGTGCAATAGCTCTAATTGCGCTAACCTTTCATATTTCACGAGAAATTTATCTTCCATCGTTGTGGTTTTGCCTTATTACACAATGATTACGTAGTATGCATCAATGCCTTAAACGTACACAATTCTCATATCCAACTGGATACCGTTTCACTGAATATTCATCACAAAATTTGGTCCTGTGCGTTGCGCTAGAAATCGTGTAAGTACAATAAAATTAAAAGTAGAATTTTAAACTGGAAAATGTGATAGATTTTGTTAAACTTGCTAATTTATTCTTTTCAAGTGGACGCACCTCAGATCTGGGCGTGGATTAAGGCCGGGAGCGAGCGTCACATTACCTGAAGAATTTTAGTTTTCTAGCCTAAAAAAGAGAATAATCACCAACTTTGTTTTTTTCCGCATGTTTCTTTATCCTAAATCATTTATGTTTACATCGTTATTGTGTCCATCGCCTTTAATTATTAAAACCAGTTAATATTTAGAAAAACAAAAAGAAAATCGAGAATATGTCTGTTGGCAAAAAAGAATCAAATATTTTCGCAGTTAATCGATAGCAGACATATATTTCTTCAATTTGAAACGTCACCGGTCTCTACTTGATTGAGTGAACGTGAACTAAATATTTAGTTTTATTTCTTTTGTTTGCAGAGGTCATACGAATTTTTGTGGTAACAATCCAGGATGTGCAGATTACAGTATTAATTGAACAATTTTCCGCTGTTTCGCGTGCGTTTAATGATGAAAATGACACCGATTGCTCATCTGAATCCAGTTCAATTTGTGGACGATGGTGCAACTGATGGCCAGGTTTAGCTAGATGCGAGAATATGATTCTTGGTTTCAACATTTCGTGGCCAGTCTAATGCAATATCATTCTGATTCAACTTTGGTATATTTATCACGGTTATGAGTAGCTTGTTGTTAGGGCTTCGTAAGCGTAGCTTAAAGAGTTGCAGCAAAATGAAATTCTATTAGGCTAACCAAGTATCACATTAATTAATTTGGAATATTACTGTATCGAGCCAAACTCGACAATCTGTTGGATGGGTGTTAACAGAAAATCACCTGCACCGGAATCAAAATGAAAAAGAATAAAAAGTGCAGACGATATCGTTTTATTTCGAACTTGCTTTTATTTTTTATATATTTAATTGAATGATGTCCTAATGACTATGAAAAAAGGTAACTGATATTGATCATGGACAGAGTGTATAGATTAGTCGGTATAACACGTGTTCAGAAGTACCTGTAATACGTAATTTTGGTGAACTTTGTCATACATTGAAATCCACTGTGTTAGTAACATGTAGCGACTCGGCAACCATATTGTTGATATCAGGTATGACACAATAGCCATAGTGTTGGTACAATTTACAGGCTCTATATATATATATATATATATATATATATATATATATATATCATATATAGTTAATTTGCTTTGAAGTCGAATTTGCGAAGAATCTATATTAAGTTAGCTCGACTACTGCAGGTTTACATATTCGTAAAGCAGATTGTACCGTCGAATTGTCCCTCATTCATCAACAAAATAAATAGCAGGTATAGCGCGCTATGCCGGTTCCTAATAATAAGTCGCCAGTAAGCTAAAAGTAAATATGCATATGAGATTTTTCTTTTCGTTCATGCTGACTTTGGTTTATCCTTCTGGTCATATTTGAATTAGTGTTTTACTAGGTGCACAACACCTATTACACAATCGAATAAGCCTGTTAGTCTTATTTAGGATGCATGTCAATGGGTTATGATCAATCAAAAAGTTAAAATGATAACCATCCTATACGTGTACGAAGTGCAGTACTCCAGCATATACTGGTTTCAACACATTACC
The DNA here is from genome assembly GCA_029291075.1 of Eudiplozoon nipponicum. Lineage (NCBI taxonomy): Eukaryota > Metazoa > Platyhelminthes > Monogenea > Mazocraeidea > Diplozoidae > Eudiplozoon > Eudiplozoon nipponicum. The sequence continues at coordinate 65,707 of JAQBSW010002629.1, forward strand.
AAACGAGTCATATCATTATTCGCAATCCTTCTGACTTCTTCAGTAATTCCAAATTAGCCTGACTATGCAAATACAACTCTGCATTAACATTTCCCAAATGACTATATCAAAAGAATCTTTGACAAGCTAACTCCGTTTAGTCCAGTCCACAGTTGTTAGTATGGTAATCTCATATAGCATGTTCTTCGCCCTCTAAAGATTTCTCTCGCCCTTCTGACTAAAACTCATAGGCTTTGAAATTTGAATCGAACTCTTCCCCGACCGAATGTCCAGTTGCCGATCCAAAATATCCAACCGATCCGGGTATTAAGCAACGATAATAGCTGATCATCCCCAACAACTCACACGGCGTACAATTGATTACTTGGAACTTATCTTCATTGTGTTTAACACCAAACTTGGTAGCTGAATGTTCAAGGAACCTCACCACTGGGAAATCGATGTTGTTGTTCTCTGTTTTTAACACCAAACATTAGTGTTTTAACTTAGATAAAAGCGGTCCATAGTGCCTCGGGTGTTCTTCCCGAGATCGATTACATATGATAATATCGTTTCTGTTTACTCTGGTAAATGGGCAATCTTGAAGAACTTCTTCTGTCAAATGCTAAAACGTCTGACTTGCATTGATCTGCTCAAACAGCATCTGTAGGAAACTGTGCGTTAAAAATCCACGAAAATCCATTGCAGTGAGTGTTTTAAACTCCGCTTCTATAAGTGCTTCATAGTATTTATTCTGCACTTCAAACTTAGTATAAACCTCATACATCATTACATTCACGAGCAAAATACTATGCTTTCGTAAAGGATAACAACCACATATATTTACGAAATTCAGTCGCCGAAAGTTATCGCAAATCCTCCATCGTAATAGTTAAGGTTTAGGAATCACCAATATTGGTGACGCAAAATTGTAATTTTTCCCTCTAATAGTTCATTCTTTCAGCAGCTATTTGAATACTTCAAACACAAACCGTTAATTAATTTCCGCTAGTGGCGGAGCCTTATAAGGTCAAGATAAAAATGACGTCATGTCGATTTTCTGTCCCACGCCTGTCCACAGCCTATTGCATCTGGCACTGAATGGTTTATACTTTGCTAGGTAATCCTCGATTACACCAATTAAATCTTCAACGAAAACTGACTATGACAGGCGTACTGACATAATCACCATGAAAACAGTCTCGGTATTCGTAATCGCCCCCGGGTCGCTGAGCTAATCCAAGGTTAAAATGAATTCAAATTTCAATCTGAATGATGTTGGCCTTTACGTGTTCGACCAGAAACTTTTACTTAAAAAAATATGTCAGCCTTAAAGGCACCAACAACTCCTTAATGCATTTTTCCTCTATCTGAATACTTTTGGCAGACAAAAGTTAATAATCTAATGCGCATCAATTTAATTCCGCCACGTTTGATCAAACTAGGCTCACTTCAGCACTCGTGTCGATGAAGCTATTTCCTTTGAAGCTCATTATCCGAAAGCTTGCAGAAGTTAGGTGATTCCTTATCCATGATATATTTTCTGAAACCGGATTTGTCCTTATCTAGCTTTTCTGTCAATGCCCACCGAGCCGATACAAACATATTGAATGGGTCGATTACACCCTTTAAATGAAAAACTGTTTCACATCGTTAGTCCAATCCATGTGCTTTCTATTCTGCCGGAACTTATAAAAGTGCAGCTATTACTACAGTTGCAACTAGCGTGGTCGCAAAGTTTATTAGAGGCTAATTTTAATCAAGGTCGTAATCTTGATATAAACACCTGACCCATTATGCTAATACAATTTATATTACAAATTAAGTATTATACTAACAAATGCATTTAAACAATGGGTCAGGCGTTTACATTAAGATCGCAACCTTGATTAAAACTAATTGTTATCACCGCCCGTGCAGCCGATGTTCGTTTAATTTTGTACAGGTTCTCATCACTCTATCTAACGCGAGTTCCATGGACGCCAGTTTTGCACTTACAAGACTACGATGATAACCGCTAGAATAAGATCGACCGAGTTGATCATTTGATATAGATCCCTCCTATTTCTCAAAACACTCCTTTAGGCTAAACGTCCTAAGGCTTTGTCACGTGCATTGTGTCCTCACATTTCAAACTTTTATCCCTCCCAACAGTATGATTTTTATGACAAATTAATTTATTAAACCTAGAAAATTAATAGCTCGCCATTTCACCAAATTTTCGAAATGCACCTATATTAAAATTAAAAACGTAAAATAGAAACCCGTACTAACAATAAATAAAAAACAAATTAAGATTCACCTAGTTATATAAAAAAATCGTAAATGCCACATAAACTTCAAGAAAACAGATTAATCGTCTTAGTGCCTTGCGCTCATCAGAGAAGAGAAAAATCGAAATTCTTTACCAAAATATCAAAAAACAAAAACTCTATACTTATTTTTTAATTTAGCAAACCAAAAACGGGTATTTCATTAATTTAAACTAAGAAAGTTCAGTAAGATTTATTGAAATTTTTAAATGTAAACTTCTTTTATGAAACCAGTGCAAACGTCAAATATCCATAAAAATTGATCAATTATTATATAGAAACGAATATGTACATATGATTGCATCGAAATGTCATACTGGTCCGATTTAAATTTATATGTTAATTGATAGGATATAACATATATTATAAATGCATATATGTTATTTATTGACAACCGAGCATAAAGAACTTTTTTATTGCAGTCTTTTACAACTCTGGAGATGTTACAATTTCCATTGAAACCTGATTCAAACGATATTGTGAATACTGTTGGTAACCCAGAAACACTTTTCTAGTCCTACAAATGCATCTGACCGCGACATTTCTCCTCGCCCTTCTGATCATTTACTCGGATTCTTTAGTCGCCCACCCTCTAGTTGGTCTCCTTGCCTTGGTAGAACGGTGTGCTTTAATGCATTTTACCAATTATCTCATAAAAATGGCGATTGTTGGAATCGAGAGCTAAATTCCATATATCTGCAGCATGCTGGATGATGAATTTTCATTTAGCAGAAAGTGTCGACCGTTTTGGTTAGTACATCATCTTCATGTTTGGAGACAATACATGGACAAATTAAAATCTGGACAATAATTTAAGCAAAGGAAATTCACGTGAATAGCAATCCGCTTTTGATCAAACACGTCATAGTTTGTTTGTCTTTCATGAAATGCCGTTCGATATAAAGCAATGGGAAGAATTAATTTGACACCAGTCTCTGCAAGATTGCTCGAAAAGTCCTCTCTGTTTCGTCTGCCACCAGCGAGTAAGTTATCTCAGATGCATGAATTGTTGCCATGTCGAAACACTGTAGGACTTGCTGTATGAGTAAGGCTAATTAGGTCCAGAGAACGTACGTGTGAAACTGTCTTTGGATAAGGTAAATCTAAAATAAACTAAACTTATTATCCATTTGCATTTTTTGCTTGCAATCGAATTTTATGTACACTCAATATCCATTATTCCCAGAATTTTGATTTTTACTATTCAGGAATCTGATCAGTTGGCACGAACTGCACACATTATAGCTCAAAAATGTCTTCCCATGGCCACGGCTTTTAACAACAAAAATAATTAGAAATAAAAATGAAATTGTGAACTATGGAAAATTTCAATCTAACTTTATTCGGCAAAAAACTCAGACTTTTATTATAATCAAGGTTGCGATCTAGATATAAGCACCCGACCCATTATTTACTTACATATATCAGCATAAACTAAGAATTATATAGTGTAGTAAAGGCAAGTTATCCAGTAGACCGGTTTCGTCCTTATTGGGAGCCCATCACGTACCGGCCAGAATTTGCCGCGAACATGGCTCGAACCTGGGCACGTCTGCTTCGGAATCTGGTGCTCTAACCACTGAGCCACCCTGCCGCACACTACAGTATGCATAATTTTCAGTTATATACTAACTAATGTAGCTTAGTTAGTCCAACTTTGGGTCTAAAGGAAAAATAGGCTAACCAAGTTACATTTGTTAGTATTTAACTGAAAATTGTGTGTACTGTAGGGTGCGTCAAGATGGTTCAGTGGATAAAGCACCAGATTCCGAAGTAGACATATCCAGGTTCGAATCCTATCCGCAGCAAATTCTGGCCAGTACATGATGAGTTCCCAATAAGGACGAAACCGGTCTACTGGATGAATTTCCTTTTCTGCACTATATAATTCTTAGTTTATACTGGCATATGTAATTAATTAATGGAACAGGTGCTTATATTAAGATCGCAACCTTGATTATAATAATTATTATCACCAACCAATGTTCATTTAAACTCACACTTTGTCTGTAAGAACTGACATAGACGCACACCCCACGTCAAAATCCCCGCAAAGCTCGACATATTTTCAAATATATCAAACCGGTACCCAACTGGAGTAAGCCAAGGTAAATTAACCACATGAAATAGCTGAATAACTTCAGTAAACATATTTTTCATTTATTTAAAAGCCTCTGGTAAAATAGTATAGCTAATCTAACATCAAAAACCTTACTTGAAATTGTATTTCCGGTGGCTACATACCTATGGGATTTTCAATTTATAGAAAACTGTTAGAACCAGTTTTCTTCACAGACCTAATGCTCGTATAAGTATCCCATACTATTGAAATTTTCTGGCAATATCTGCTATTAAGTGTTTCCAATTCAATTTCTGGCCTGAACCAAAGTTAGTAGTAAAGGTTTTTATACCAACTACCACTATTTTCGTAGTGACCTGTTTCATTAGGTTGGTTGTAATACCTGTAGTGTACAGGGAACCCACAAATGATACCGGTAATGTAATCCTAAATAGCCCTAATGACCAAAGCAAAAGTAAACCAGCTTCTGTTATTTAAAAAACAATTCAGGTAAGTTTAAATTATCCATTTTTGAAATTTGTCAATATTTCAGGTAATATTTATAATAAAATTTTAGCAGCAGTACTGTACAAATCTAAAGTAAATATATGCAAGTAAAGAAGAAAATCTTGAGGCAATTGTCAAATATTTCACTAATTAAATATGTAAAAAACATAATAATATTCCTAGTTGTAATAAATTAAATTAAATTAAAATAAATTAAATCTTGGCTTAAATTAATATTGTATTTATCTTCAACATGATATTTGTGTAAATATTATTGCAAGTTGGTCCGTGATCTAGATAAACGAAAATTCGTAATTTTTAATGAAAAAATTTCATTAAGATTTATCTTACTGTATATTTTGTACGCAGATGATGTTAAATTTATAGAGTTTAGTGATAAAGCCCGTAATAGAGAAATTAGAAAAATATTAATTATCCATGATAGAAAACTGGCAGATTTTGGAATATATAGATAGTCCCAAGACAATAATGGTTCAATCATAGTTAATCGAATAGTAAATCTATCGACACAAAATCTTAAGCTTAATGAAGTTTAGTTGCTTAATCGTAATAGAAAATGGAATATCAGTTAGAAATGCGACCTTTACAGAGGCTGTTAAACCAGTGCAACCGCTTTCAGATAAGGATAAATTTAGATTTCCTTCAGAAGCTCTTTCAACGTTATTAATACACAAAGAGTATAAATTTAAGAAAACAATTTTTTATTCAAACGTCTCAGAAATGACTTAATGCCGAATAATTTCATATGTCCAATAAGGTATAAAGAAAGAGCTATACTTCTCATGTGTTAATTCGATTAAAATAATAAAATGTAAAAACAGTTATGTAATGATGAAGTATACAGTGAAACAAAAACAGACCAAACTGATATGTTAAATTAGAAAGTAAAAATGTTAATTGTGTTAGTAAACGATACCAACATTATTGTACCGAAAAGGTACATGGTACTAACACTATGGTTTCCAAGTCGGTACATGGCACCAACCATAGTGTTAGTATCCTTTACAGACTCGGTATATATATATTATATATTGTGAGTTAGCGTTTAAGTCGCATTGTCTTAGACTTTATATGATGTTAGCTTCACTATTGCAGGTCTACACATTCGTCTAGGAGATTGTACCGTCCTATTATCCCACATTCTTCACCCAAATATAAAGTGGTTAAAGGGCGTCATACCGGCTCCTACTGATGAGGCGCCAGTAAGCACGAAACGAATGTGCATGAGATTATACTTTCCGTTCATGCTGCCTTTGGTTTATCCTTCTGGTCACAACTGAACTAATTTGTTACTAGGTTCGCAAAACCTAATACATACTTGCATATATATTAGCTCTTCGCAACAAACAGTATTTAACTGTAATATATTGAATTGAATGATGCCATGCTTACCGCGAAATGTGATAACTGATATCGATGAAGGCCAGAGTGTATGGTTTAACTGGAGTAACAGGTGTTCGGAAATTGTTGTAATTCTCAATTTGGGTGAACTTTAGCATAAATTTATATCCATCAGGCTGGTATCATGTAGCGACTCGGAAACCATAGTGTTAGTATCCGGTACTCATCGATTTCAGAAAAGGTATCAGTTACTAACACAATAGCCATAGTGTTAGTATCCTTTACAGACTCGGTATATATATTATATAGTGTGAGTTAGCATTGAAGTCGTATTGTCGTTGACTTTAGATTATGTTAGCTTCACTATTACAGGTTTACACATTCGTCTAGGAGATTGTACCGTCCTATTATTCCACATTCTTCTACCAAATATATAGTGGTTAAAGGGCGTAATACCGGCTCCTACTGATGAGTCGCCAGTAAGCACGAAACGAATGTGCATGAGGTTATACTTTCCGTTCATGCTGCCTTTGGTTTATCCTTCTGGTCACAACTGAACTAATTTGTTACTAGGTTCGCAAAACCTAATACATACTTGCATATATATTAGTTCTTCGCAACAAACAGTATTTAACTGTAATATATTGAATTGAATGATGTCATGCTTACCGCGAAATGTGATAACTAATATCGATGAAGGCCAGAGTGTATGGTTTAACTGGAGTAACAGGTGTTCGGAAATTGTTGTAATTCTCAATTTGGGTGAACTTTAGCATAAATTTATATCCATCAGGTTGGTATCATGTACCGACTCGGAAACCATAGTGTTAGTATCCGGTACTCATCGATTTCAAAAAAGGTATCAGTTACTAACACAATAGCCATAGTGTTAGTATCCTTTACAGACTCGGTATATATATTATATAGTGTGAGTTAGCATTGAAGTCGCATTGTCGTTGACTTTAGATTATGTTAGCTTCACTATTACAGGTTTACACATTCGTCTAGGAGATTGTACCGTCCTATTATTCCACATTCTTCTACCAAATATATAGTGGTTAAAGGGCGTAATACCGGCTCCTACTGATGAGTCGCCAGTAAGCACGAAACGAATGTGCATGAGATTATACTTTCCGTTCATGCTGCCTTTGGTTTATCCTTCTGGTCACAACTGAACTAATTTGTTACTAGGTTCGCAAAACCTAATACATACTTGCATATATATTAGTTCTTCGCAACAAACAGTATTTAACTGTAATATATTGAATTGAATGATGTCATGCTTACCGCGAAATGTGATAACTGATATCGATGAAGGCCAGAGTGTATGGTTTAACTGGAGTAACAGGTGTTCGGAAATTGCTGTAATTCTCAATTTGGGTGAACTTTAGCATAAATTTATATCCATCAGGTTGGTATCATGTACCGACTCGGAAACCATAGTGTTAGTATCCGGTACTCATCGATTTCAAAAAGGTATCAGTTACTAACACAATAGCCATAGTGTTAGTATCCTTTACAGACTCGGTATATATATTATATAGTGTGAGTTAGCATTGAAGTCGCATTGTCGTTGACTTTAGATTATGTTAGCTTCACTATTACAGGTTTACACATTCGTCTAGGAGATTGTACCGTCCTATTATTCCACATTCTTCTACCAAATATATAGTGGTTAAAGGGCGTAATACCGGCTCCTACTGATGAGTCGCCAGTAAGCACGAAACGAATGTGCATGAGATTATACTTTCCGTTCATGCTGCCTTTGGTTTATCCTTCTGGTCACAACTGAACTAATTTGTTACTAGGTTCGCAACAACTAATACATACTTGCATATATATATTAGTCCTTCGCAACAAACAGTATTTAACTATTTGTTACTAGGTTCGCAACACCTTTTACGTAATTGCGTGTATATTATATCTCCGCAACAAACAGCATGTTACTGCGAAGAAACTTTAATACAACAAAGATCAGCCTAATTTATTCCGAAATAAGCGATCAGGTAATTTTTCGATATCCAGTTTTGCTAGTTTGTTATTAATTTAAGATTTTCAATATGTCGTATCGTAGGCAGATATTGCGGTAATTCATCAAACGTATTCTTAAGAATTGCGGCTGACACCAGTGATAACGGTAAATTTCATATTACAACAGGAAATTTAGCAAAATCTGTGAAAACTGAGACCAATCTTTTCGAAACGACATAGAATACAGATTTTTCTTAATGTAATCAAATATCATAACTGTTTGCCTGTAGAAAGGTAGGATACAATTTTTGTTTACATCAACCACACAAAGGTAGCAATATATTTTCCTGAAATACCATTATGTAAATTTTAAATCAAATTCAAGATTGATAATAAGGTTACAGTGTAAACAACGAGCTCTAATCGAACAAATCATCGAGGATTTTCATTAAAACAGCATTTTTATTTCACTAGGCGCACTGTTTTGTGAAGAGCCGTCGTTAATTGTAAGTGCTAAATCTTTTCATCATACTGTGGCCAAAAGCAATGCGTGACTGGATAGAGCTGAAACTCAGTTTTAGATTATATTTATTTATTCAAGTACGTACTATTTATTTCGTATCTGGTAACACACTGAAGTCCATCCCCTCCTCAACGTGGTACGACGGTGTCAACCATGTCTCGATGGCCGATCGTACATGGGCTAACGGGGCTATGGCGGTGGTGTCACCAGGGCGTGGTGGATTTCCGACCGGCAATCGGATCTCCTATAAAATACCACATGAGCCCGACGACGGCACCATGACTCGGCGTGTGTTCCCCGCCACAAAAGGGTTCAACAGCCACAGGATTACATGGACTCCTGGACAGTACCCCGTACTTCCGAATGGCGAATGAGCTCTCAACAGCCACCGGCAACCATACAACTTACTGCTGCCTTGCAGACTGCGCTTGGATGTGCAAAGGCTAGAGGTGCGTCCTCGATCAAAAAGCCGAGTGGTGAGGGGACACCACTTGTACTAAATTCCCAAGAAACTCCATGAAATGTGGAGCCGGCTTATCCTCCAAAAGGAGTCAGCCGCAGTAAAGCTAAAGCTAACACACTAGCTCAAATAGAACCAGAATTATGTGCCTAAGTCAGCAAGAACAAACGATATAATCACATGCATACATGTGCTTCGAGCGAGATGATGATTAATCAGTAATAGAGAAGTGCATATGTACATAAAATTATATCACTAACCATTCATTTATTGCACAAGTGGTGATAGCAATTATTTTAATCAAGTTTGCGAGCATGATATATAGACGCTTCACATGCTTATGTGTTAGGATCAAATAAGCCTTTTACATGGTAGCAAAAGCAACTAATCTAGTAGACCGGTTTCGTACTTAATCGAAATTTTTCTACCACTGACTGGAATCCTGCAGCGGAAAAGATTCACACTGGGTCACGTTTGCTTTTGAAACAATGGTTCTGTCCACTATACCACCATACCGCACATTACACACTAACTATTTGTATGCCTGCTTATGTGTCTTTGGTTATCTCTTCCTTGAGGGGGAGCCTCTGTTTTATATATTGCGACAAAATAGTCCAAGTAGTTTACACCATTATAGACCAGACGCCACGCCATCAGGATAAGTTATATTTAACTGAAGCTTCATACAACTGAACGATAATTATTTGCGTGTGCGGTGATAATAGTTATTTAAATAAGGTTTGTTAGTTTGACATAAGCACCAATCCCATTAAGCCTCGTAAAATGAAAGATGATATAGGTATAAAGTTAAAGATTGCCACCAATGTCTTAATAACAGGACAATTGTTTTAATTTTTTTTAAATCCAATCGCCAGAACTCATTATGCTTGTGAATAATTCGAATTCAATATCGCATAAATTAATTTATGCGAGGCATTAAATGTAAGATTATAACTTGAGCAATGTAGCAGCTAAATATCAAGTCTATATTTGACCCAAAGCGAAGGCAAAGCATTCATTTTTTCTAAACGCAATACCTGTCATAACAACTAAATTTATTTGGCGAAAGTTAAACTTTGAAGCAAGAAGCACTTAATAGCCATTTCGTGCATTTTAACTTGCGAATAAATTTTTAAATTCTGTTATCTTATTTTAAATATATAAGCTAATAAAAATGCCAATTATACTGCTATGTAGACTGTAAATTGATAGTTTATTGAGCTTTTACCTTAATAGAACAGCAGAAATAATTTTCTGGAATATTTTTGTTTTTAATTTTATTCCATTTAAAAAAATATTTAACTACTGTGAAAATCATTCAGAAAGCACTATAAGATTTATTAATAAAATTATTATGTGCAAAATATAAGCAATTAATTAAACGAATAATTAAGTCTGATAAATAGTAAGTCAATTAATTTAACGATAAATGAGATAAAACTTTTTTTTATCAAGCATGCGGCAAGCAATCTGTCCTTTGTTAGCAAAATGAAGCCACAGGAACAAATTTAGTTGTTTATAAATAAAGAAATTTCCACATCGGTTTTCGTCATTTTAAATTTGTTGCAGAATTGATCAGTTTTCGCATTATTTATAAGAAAATAAAGAGTGTCATTTAAAACGTTTTGTTCAACGTTTAATGTAACGATAAATGAAAAAGGGATTTATTTTTGATCAGGTATGCGACAATCAATCTGTTTTCGTTAGAAAAATGAGGCCACATTACAAAATTTAAGTGTTTAAAAATAAACAAATTTTCACATCGGTTTTTGTCAGTTTAAATTTTTCTCAGAATTTCTCAGAAAATAAAGTGTATCAGGTAAACTGTTTTGTTCCTTGCTTAATTTAACGATAAATGAAATAATAATTAATTTTTTTCTTCAGGCATGCGGCAATCAATCTGTTGTTTAAACGAACATTGGTTGCGCGGGTGGTGATAACAATTATTATAATCAAGGTTGCGGTCTTGATATAAACACCTGACCCATTAATAGCTCACATATGTCAGTATAAACTAAGAATTGTATAGTGTAGAAAAGGCAATTCATTCAGTAGCTTGATTTCGTCCTTATTGAGAAACTCATCACGTACTGGCCAGAATTTGCCACGGACAGGACTCGAACCTGGGCACGTCTGCTTCGGAATCTGGTGCTTTAACCACTGAGCCATCCTGTCGTTTGTTAGCCAAAATGTGACCACAGAACAAATTTAGTTGCTTTTAAATAAAACAATTCCACATCGTCAGTTTAACACTTACGCGTAATTAATTAGTTTTCGCATAATTTCTCAAAAAAGAAAGCGTGTCAGTTAAAATATTTTTATATTTTGCAACACGGTATTTTCTGAAAGTGATAGTTTTGAAGAATATGATGATGGACAGTGTTATTATTAAAAAACGCTACAGAAATAACTGCAAAACCAGAAGAATAGTGCACAAAATTGAAAATGACATACATTAAATCTTAAATTTAAAAAGAAGAAAATGTTATAGATGTAAAATTCAATAATTTACCATTTAAATGCCTTCTTCAACAAAGTATTATTTTTTAAGTGTATGACAGCCCAAAATGGGTACGATTATCAGTCAGAATTTGCATAATTTGAAATACCCTTATTTCTACATGAAATATGACAAATTCAAGTAGTAGAAAATCAGGCGAAGTCACTGGCTTGTGTTAACTTGGGCACTAGTGTATTTAAGGTATATTGATCTGCAATTACCGGACAAGCACGGACGCATTTTGGACAGTAAGTGAGGAAGTTCCAATAAGGACGAAATCGGTCTACTGGAAGAATTGCCTTGTCTATCTTGCAAGCTGCTTAATTTATTCCGACAAATATATACAATGGGTTTGGTGATTATATCAGGCTCGCAATCTTGATTTACATGATTGTTAACACCGCCCGCTCATACATTAATTGTTTCATTTAGACTAGTGTTTGTTGAATGCTTGATGATCTTCACCTACCGGACAAGCATCTACTATTTTCGGAAATTACGTGAATAGATCTTAATAGGGACTAAACATGTCTACAAATGAATATATCTCAATAGAAATATATATACATATATATATATATATATATATATATGGAAAACGCAAACAAAACACAAAATGTAAGCGTGGAGAGAGTGAAATAAGGCAACAATCTATCAATTGATTTCATCACTTTCAATTCAAGCTCAATACCATAACATCCTTTTTCTGCTGACATAGATCCGGCAGCTTGACGATTGTGGGACAATTTATAGCTCGCTAAGATTGGTAAAATTATGATTCCCTATTAACTGACTGATGGGTTCTCACTGGTCCTTGACTCTGAATCCGTCCATACACTGCTTGTGCAGAAATGATTTTGTACACAGATTTTCCGATTTGATCCGAATTTTCAAGATTTCATTTCCAATCGTATCTTCAGTGTTGACACCATGCTCACAGAGAAAACAATTTGTGGAAAATCTTATTTCCTCATTCAAGACAGACATATTTCCTTTTATTTTAATTCCTGAAATATTTGTCTTGTCTGCGCCAATATCCGGCCTTAATAACTATTCTTTTATACTCACATGTATACACGAAAATACCCACACACACACACGGGCAAGACATAATATGGGGCCTAAAATAACGAATGCTATATCAGCTACACAAAAATTAGTTATGCACATATCCTGTATAAATTTAAATTTTCATTTAAATATTTGTGTAAAAACCATAAAAACATCTATGTATAAATAATAATATTGTTCACGCCGAGTACATGACGTACCAACATTATATATATATATATATATATATATATATATATATATATACATATATATATTTTACCCTCATTTGATATGGATATATATATAAATATATATTCGAGGATAAACACGTCTACACACAATGTAAATCATGTATATCTACATCAACATGTGAGTCCCTCTCACACCATATATAGTAATCTAAATATCCATTTCGATATATAAGTATGTACACAATATATGGTGTAGATAACTAAATAAACATATAAGCAACCACGTGAGTTCCTCCCACATATTATATAAATAGATAATAATATTCATCCATATATATTTACGTGTAAACATATAAGGAACCATATGAGTTACTCTGATTTCTTATTTAAAAGTTTTCATATCCTTATATATATATATATATATATATATATATATATATATATTGTGTGTGTGTGTGTGTGTGTGTGTACCAACCATTTATCATGTTTTTCTAAATCAACATGTAAGAAACTGTAATTTCCCCCAGTCACACAATTTGTAACAATTATAATATATCAACCAAAATAGACCTTTATACATCCGTATTCTATTTAACGCTATAGAACACCGTCTAAATTTTTCAGTTGCTATCTAAAATACATACTTGAATTCTCTATTCCAATCCATTTTTCCTACCATTCAAAGGGCTTCCTCAAATACTGCGCTTAACGATTTTTCTACAGATGTCCTGTACATATCATTTATTCCGGATCTTATTTCAATTGATTCCCTATTAAACTTGGTTGATCTTTTTCGGTTACATAATGCAAGGCGTTTCCAGCTCGATCGGATCTATGATTATGAACATATTTACATTCCGTATTTTCGTTCCCTTTTACGTATCTTTATTGTACGCATGGTTTCAGCTATATACCTAAGTATGCAATCTTAAAAAGTTATCTCATAAAATTCTGATGTATTTGGGGTTTCTATTTTTTCTTTCTGATTCGGTAGCTTATTGCCTATAATAAGTGACTGTTTTATATTGTTTCTATGTTGTATTTCGTTGCTAATGGCCTATTTTTTCTACTTAATCTGGAATTTGATTGGTCGCCATTAAACACGAAAAGAAATTTCATGAGATTATACGTTTCATTCATGCTTTCTTTGGCTTATACTTCTGGTAATATTTGAATGAAGTTTTTACTAGGTGCATAACACATAATACAAAATTACAAACATATTAGTTCTCCTATAACAGTTAAATACTGTTTTATGTGGAGAACTAATATATATGCAAGTATGTATTAAATGTTGCGAACCTAGTAACAAATTAGTTCAGTTGTGACCAGAAGGATAAACCAAAGACAGCATGAACGGAAAGTATAATCTCATGCACATTCGTTTCGTGCTTACTGGCGACTCATCAGTAGGAGCCGGTATTACGCCCTTTAACCACATTATATTTTGGTCAAGAATATGTACCGTCCTATTATCCCACATTCTTGACCAAAATATATTGTAGTTAAAAGGCGTAATACCGGCTCCTACTGATGAATCGCCAGTAAGCACGAAACGAATGTGCTCGAGATTATACTTTCCGTTCATGCTGTCTTTGGTTTATCCTTCTTGTCACAACTGAACTAATTTGTTACTAGGTTTGCAACACCTAATACATACTTGCATATTGGTTCTCCGTTCGAAAATGCTCCATTGAATATGGGTGGTGGTAGCATTTACTTAAATCAAGTTTGCGAGCTTGAAGTAAACACCAATCCCATTTTATTTAACCAGTCTTCGAACAACATAGCAAAACTACCGCCAGTCGCAAGCACTGACGCGTTTCGACCTTCCATGATCATCATCAGAGTACGACGGCAAGCTGACTAGCGAGGATCGAACCGCATTGCATATATATGGAAAGCAAAATTAGATATGCGGCTCTCATGCCACTAGTCTCGCATACATTGTACTTGACTGGAAATGTCGGCTGCACAATTTCTCTGCAGTCACGAACTTTAACTGCTTGCAGATTTCGCCACATATATATAGAAAATACAATTAAACCATCATTAATTGCGCGAGTGGTGGTGACAATTCTTTAAATAAAGTTTGTGAACTTCATTTAAACACCAATCCCACTGTATTTAACCATTCGTCGAACAACACGCATAGAATTCGTGCAGCCGACACTTCCAGTCATGTACAATTTTTGCGAGACTTTTAGAGGTGAGAGCCGTATATCTAATTTTGCCTTCCATATATATGCAATGCGGTTTGATCCTCGCTAGTCAGATTGCCGTCGTACTCTGATGATGATCATGGAAGGTCGAAACGCGTCAGTGCGTGCGACTGATGGTAGTTTTGCTATGTTGTTCGAAGACTGGTTAAATAAAATGGGATTGGTGTTTACTTCAAGTCTCAGCAAAACTTGATTTAACGAACCCAGTTTCTTGCTTTTAGATAAATACACACACAAACATAAATATATATATATATATATATATATATATATATATATATATATATATAGACATATAGATGTATAAATATGGTTTGAATACATAGACAATGTAGTCGACATTTCAACATTAATAAATGTGTATTTGACTGATATACTCATTGACAAACCCTCATGGTTGCTTATATGATAATTATATTACATATATGGTGTGTACACATATGAAATCAATGGATATGTAGATAATTACATAAGATGTAGGAAGATTTTACATGGTTGCTTCTTTGATTATTTAAATATGCATAAGATATAGATTAAGCGCATATATGAATGTATATTTATATATAAGTTGTGAGTATATATAAGTAAATATATATATATATAGAGAAAAAATATACATATATATATATATATATTACTGACATATTATGTAATCAAGGTGACGCATATTAAACTCTTTGTGGCCTATATGTATATTTTTATAAATAAATAAATATTTTTATGGATTTTAAACAGATATTGTATTGAAAAATTAAGTTTTTGTGTATAAATAACGATTCAATTAGATTATAAACCATTCGTTATTTCGGGCCCCATATTCGGTCTTGTCAAAACGTTGGAGTAATGTTGTTTTACATTAACTGATTTATTAACCTCACTCTCTCTATCAATTTTGCAAACAGGATGAGATTACGTAAACCGAGAATTGAGAATTAATGTAGCTTAATGGAAATGGAAACTTTGTTAATCCATCTACGCGTTCGTAAGAGCAATTTAAAAAAAGTCTTCACATCACGGATAGGAGTGTATAAATATCTATTATGTTTTGTGCACCTAGTAACAAATTAGTTCAGTTGTGGCCAGAAGGATAAACCAAAGACAGCATGAACGGAAAGTATAATCTCGCGCACATTCGTTTCGTGCTTACTGGCGACTCATCAGTAGGAGCCGGTATTACGCCCTTTAACCACTATATATTTGGGTGAAGAATGTGGGATAATAGGACGGTACAATCTCCTAGACGAATGTGTAAACCTGCAGTAGTGAAGCTGACTTAATATATGGTCATCGACAATGCGACTTCAAAGCTAACTCACTATACATAATATATATACCGAATCAGTATAGGGTACCATCAACATGGCTATTGTGTCAGTATCCGATACCAACACTATGGTACCGAAAATGTTTATAGTACTAACACTGTGGTTGCGGAGTCGGTATATAGTACTAATATGATGGGTTTCAATGTAAGCAAAAGTTCACAAAAATCGAGAATTACAACTATTGCTGAACACCTGAGACTCCAGTAAATCCATACACCATGGCCTTGATCCATATAAAATTTCGCGATAATCATGGCATAATTCAATTAAATATATAAAAGTTAGATAATGCTTGCTGTGAGAATAAATATATATGCAATTATGCCTTTGGTGTTTCACACCAATTAAAAAATTAATATATATGATCATATATATATATATATATATATATATATATATGTTATATATATATATATATATATATATATATATATATTATTTCTCCGCTAATTTAAATTAGAGCACACGTATACCTGTGTAGGTTTTCCTGTTTCTGTGTGTGTTGGTAGTTTCTTGTATACATGTGAGTATAAAAGAATATTAATTAAGGTCGTATATTGGGGCAGTCAAGAAAAATACTTTTGGAAGTAAAATAAATATAAATAGATCTGTCTTGAATGAATATATCAGATTTGCCACAGTTTGTTTTCCGTGTGGGTATGTTGTCATCCCTGAAGATATGACTGCAAATGAAGTCCCGAAAATTCGAATACATTTGGGTAAATATGTTTTCAAAACAATGCCGCACAAGCAGTGTAAGGTTGGCTTGAGAGTTCTGTGAACAGCGAGAACCTATCAATCAATTACAAAAACAAACTGTGCAGCTGGAAATGAAAAGAAATCAAATTTTTACCGATCTACGTGTGACATCATTTGTTGCATCAGCTAAATCCGGTTGCTGTTTGCTAATCCATAAATCTTCTTATATGGCCAAATATTTTCTGTAATGATATTTAGTTATAATTTAATTGCTACTTCTGGAAATGAATATTAGTAATTTTATTAAGGCTCGCATTTCAAAGATAACTTTTATTTACCCTTAATTTGCTACGTGTTGTTTGATCTGAGTGTAGTAATGATTTTGAACGTGGGCACATTGTTCAACAGATAATTTGCAGTTTAGTGAAGCTAGTTTTTTGAAGCCTTATAAAAATGGCAAATAAAATCTCCTTTTTGGAAATTTCACTATTTATGCATAAGCAATTTAATTAAAAACTTAAGCCGGATTTTTCTGGACAAGTTCATATTAAAGTAGGTAATTCAGTCTGCATCAGTTGGTTGTCAAGAGCACTATCGGATCAGTGTTTAGAACAGATTAGTGCATCTGCTTGATAAGAACTTAAAGCCTGATCTAGTCAGTACTACGACAATTCTCTGTCTTGTCATTGTCGTTAGCCACACAAATGCGTCAATGAAAGCCTTGCATATGACCGTGTGGCCCTTATAATTCTGCCCAAATTTACCGTAAATTGCGTTATCTGCCAGTTTTAGGGCCATTTGCGATTAAATCCACATGTACCACATATTTAGTGTGATTGTTGAACTGGAAAACTTACTTTCCGATACGAGGGAAGCATTGAATTCATTTGTAATTATTAATTTTTTTTCAGAAACAGGAAAACCGTCCGTAACTTCACCGTGGCCAGTTATTCTAAATAAGTTTTGTTCGCTCTTCTGTTAAAAATTGGCAGATTTACGACACTGGTAGACCGGCAATGCTACAAGATTCTGCTTTGTCTACTAAAAGCAGGCACACTTCGGCAGTCAGTGTAACAGATATTATTCACACGAAAATGTACGAATGCTAAATATCCTCGTTCGTCAGTTGCCATTTTCAATCAATCAATATTTAGTCAGTCCGATTGTCACTCGACGAATTTGTTCGTTTGACCAGCACTGCAACTAATCAGCGAATCAAGCCATTACTAATTCATTCACTAAGCATAGAGCCGCTTTTTTGATAAAACTTTGGACAATATCTATTTGCGTTCTGCCCTTCTAGCTCCTAAATTTTATATGAGAATTTTCGAAAAAAATGCTGCCTGATAACTTAATTGGGCACTCCCGTGCACATTTGCCAGGCTGTTGTTGCAGGAGCATCAAAGTTGTTCTCTGCATATTAGCTAAAAACAACAGGCCAAGATGATAAGTTAGGCAGACAGCTTTGGGAATTGTTGCTACTCAGTTTCAAAATTTATAAATTTACACAAGTTTGAATTTCTGTCCATTGATGTAGCCTTAGTTGATTATACACTCATTTGGCATCTTGTGGATTTCACCTGAATCGAAAAATAAAGAAGTAGAATATACCCAAAACAATCATAAATACTGCGAAATATTCCAAACTCCATTTCGGTTATATTTTCCTATAAACTAGCAGAAATCAACGTCCCAAAGACGAAATTTTATGATAACAGAACGAAATATGCTATTAATCTGAACAATAATAATCGTTTAAATTATCACGTATATAACTAACGTTATTGTTCATGCAATAAATGTTATCAGTACTCAATCTACTACAATTAAATGTAGCATTAGAATTAATTGTAGGAAAAGCAGGAGTAGTCGTAGTAATTGTTTTCTATGTAAAAGCAGCAGTAGTACATTCACAGACAGAAATTGTACAAAAATTATTAATATTAGAATTAATAATATTATTAGTAGTAGTAATAGTAGTAATAGTAATCGTAGTGGTAATAGTAATTCTAGTATTAGTGATATTTGTAGTAGTAGTAGTAGTATAAGTCATGGTAGAAGTAGTGGTGTTAATAGTATTAACGATGGTTGTAGAAGTAGTGGGAGTAGTAGGTGTAAATTTAATAGTAGTTGTAGTAGTAGCAGTAGTGGTATTATTAGTAGGGCTGGCAGTAGTAGTATTTTTAATATTATTCGTGATCGTAGAAGGATTAGTAGTGTTAATAGCAGTAGTAGCATTAATAGTAGAAGTAATAGTGGTAGTATTAGTACCAGTATTATTGGTGGTGGTAGTAATATTTGTGATAGTAGTAATAATGGTAATAGAATTAGTTGTAGTGGGAGCGGTGGTGGTAGTAATAGTAGTAGTAGTAGTGCTTATGGTAATAGCATTAGCAGCGGTATTAGTAGTAGTATTTGTTGGAGTTTTTGTTGTATCAGTGGTGGTGGTAGTATTAGTAGAAATAGTAGTATGGATGTTGTAGTAGTAAGATCAACAGTAGTATTAGTTGTAGTAGCAGTAGTAGTAGCATTTGTGGTTCTATTGGTAATAGTAGAAAGAATAACAGTAGTAGTTGGTTTAGTAGTAGCTGCCTCCGTAGCATTAGCTAAAGTAGTATTATTGTTGCTGCTGGTATTGCTAGGAGAGTATTTATAGTATTAGTTTTGATGGTAGTTGTATTATTGGTAGATGTAGTAGTTACGGTTGTGGTAGTAGCTGTAGTAGTATTAGAAGTATTACCTGAATTAATATTAGTAGTATTAGAAGTAGCGTAGTCGAAGTAATAATAATAGTTGATTAGAAGTAGAAGTAGAACAAGAACAAGAATCTAGAAGAGTACTAATTAAAGGAAGAAAAGAAGGAAAAGTACAAGGAGAAGAAGAAAAGGAGAAATGACGGTATATAAAACTGTAGTAAGTTTTAAGATATTAGTTTTAGAGACAGCATTACATTTGTTACTAGTTATAGTACAAATTAAAGTAGTACTGTTTCTAGAATTTACAGAAAAAATAAGAGTTTTAGTGGTGTAGACAGTAGTATTTGATAGTGGAAATAATGTTGTAGATAGCAAAATTATCTTCTTTTTTAGGGTTGGCTACATCAGAATATGGAACGTTAATAGTAGTTAATTGTCTGTTATAGTAGCCGAAATTGTCTAATTATAATAGTATAAGTATTAGTAGTAGTATTAGTGGTAGCACCGGTAGAATTACTATTAGATTATGTATCAATTTAATTGTAAAACCAGGACTATTTGGCATTTGTAGCTGCTGTAAATTCAGTATTTTCCGTCGTCATATGAAAAGATATTTTTATATTTTTATGATTTTTATTATTAGTAAAAACAGCTTTATTAGAAGTATTACTAGTGAAAAAATTAGGAATAATCGTCATAAAAGATGTGGCATCGTATTAATTATATTAGTGGCAGTAGCACTAGTAATATTTGTAAAAACAGTGATATTATAAGTATACTAAAAAGAAAAGGGATGAGAATAAGCAGAAACAATCGACTATTCGTATATATTCCATTTAAGTAGAAGTACTAGTTTTACAACAGGTAAAAATGATAAGTATAGTCATAATTTCAGTGATATTAGCAGTAATAGAAACTAACTTTTTTGACGTTAGTCAAAAGCAAGTTCACTAGAAGTTTAAGATTTATTATAACATAATTACAGAAGCAGTATTAGTCGTCTTAGTAGCGGTATTAATAGTGTTGTGTACATTATCGCTATTGTAATATTTTTTTAAATTTTAATCTTCCTCGTTCAATAAATTTTCTAATTATTTTATTTCTTATTCTGGTACTCACTAAAATTAAAAGTAGCGGTTTTACTTTAGTTATAGTTATTTTTTTATATTATTCTAAATTTAAGAATTAAAGTGATAAATCTTATTTACGCCAAGGATAAAGATTAAGTTGAATATGATATAATCAATATGCAACGATTTCTATGCCAAATGTTTATTGTCTAAGGCTGATTTTCTGGCAGATAAAAATTTTCCAAATAGACTATAATTTTTTGCTATTTTGCAAACGCCAATTAAAAGAAATACGCTGCTGACAGTGTTTTGGCGGCATTCAGTTAAAGAAAAATCTAAATTGATTTCCCTTTGTTTTGTGCCAAATTACTGCAGAATTACTCGGCAGTAGCTGAACTCAATGACACATTTTGTAATTCAGTCAAATTCGCTGTCGTCGAAATTGGAGACAATGAATAATGTTGTCGATAAACTGTCAAAGAACTACCGCAGCCTGTTTGCAAATAATTGGCAATGGTTGATGATGGTTCATTTTATCAGCTATTTCTTTCACATCGAAACAAATTTCTGACACTCAAACAAATAGTTTGCTGTTTTGTAATAGGTATTGTCTATCTAGTAAATATTTAGTTCAAATAAGACCATAAGTACAGATAATAGTCAGTCATTCGTTTCGGTCTTATTGACGACTCATCAACAGGAGCCTGTATTATGCTGTATATCCATTATATATCTATCTAGTAAATATTTAGTTCAAATAGGACCATAAGTACAGATAATAGTCAGTCATTCGTTTCGGTCTTATTGACGACGCATCAACAGGAGCCTGTATTATGCTGTATATCCATTATATATTTGGTCAAAAAACGCGGTACAGATGAATAGTATATGACAGTGTTTATAAAGACACCGCTTTCGTTATTTAATATAATTACTTCTCTAGCACTGTAAACTTGCTCTGTAATGTTAAAATTGAAAGTCTAACCAGGCTATTTCAATAAGCATTTATGAGTTGTGTCTACTTGAAAGCTGCACTTTTTCGTTTAGGCTACTGATGGATAGAGATCTATATGTAATCGAACTAACGAAACGATTCAGTTTTTAGTAAAGAAATTTGATACTTACGAATCTATTAAGTTCAATTTTAATAGTTTAAGTTATTTCGTGCATATACAATTCTGTTATACTTTGACAACTGCAGGTTTTCACATTCGTATAGGAGATTTTGTCGTCTAATTGTCCCACATTCCTCACCAAACTATATATTTGGTATAGGGCGTAATACCGGCTCTTAATGACGAGTGGCCAGTATCCACATGAGATTATACTTTACGTATATGCTGCCTTTAGTTTATCCGTTTGGTTACATTCGAACTAATTTGATACTAGATGCGCAAAAACTAATACAAAATTGCGTATATATTAATTTTCTTCAACATGCGATATCTATCTGTTATATATTTAATTAAAAGACGTCTTGATTACCGAGAAAAGTGATAACACATCGATCAAGACCAGAGTTTATGGATTTTCTGGAGTAACATGTGTTCATATTTAGCTGCAATACTCCATTTTGGTGACTTTCGGCACACCCTTAAATCCATTGTGTTGGTATCAATGTAGACAGCAGGTACTGACACAAAAGCTCCAATTTTAGTACTCTTTACGAGCTCGATATATATATATATATATATATATATATATATATATTTATATCATTCCTTTTAATGTAACACAGTATTCTTATAATTATGAGAATATATATATATATATATATATATATATATATATTACATAAAGTGAGTTTTCTTAGAATTCCCACAGTCGAAGACTTTATACGAATTCATTGTACTCTTCCTATGTGCAAAAACAAAAAGAATTTTATCAGATACAAGAAACATTTCTTTCTCATTATCTCCTCAAGTATCTACTAATGAACATATTTTTATATATAAATTGGAAAGCAAAACAAGATAGATCTATGTAAACATAGATAGAGTGTGAACAAAATTATTCACCAATATACATGCGCAAGTTTTCGGTCAACTTACGTAGGCCAATCGACCAGACGGTTAATTAATTGAATGACAGAACATTGTAACTTAAACGCCTGTTTAAATCAAATGATGAATACACATCTGCAATTGCGCAACACATCATCGAAACATCGCACGTATATCCTCCAGACGTAGTAATCAAAATAATTACTAAATGCAATTACAAAAGGGAGCTAGCCACATACGATGCCTTATGGATAATCAAATTGCAGCTGGATTTATGCAAGCTGAAGAAGCATGTTCAGGCATTGAGGTTGAACTGGATGTGATGCACGCAATTGATTGGTTTCCGCTTTTTCACACTCTCTCTATGTTTACATATTTCTATCTTGTTCTGCTTTCCAATTTATTTATAAAGATATGTTTATTAGTAGATACTTGAGGAGATAATAAAAAAGATATGTTTCTTGTATCTAAAAAAAATTATTTTATTTTTGCACATAGGAAGAGTAAAATGAATTTTATTAAAGCTCGCATTTCAAAAGGAACTTTCTATGAAGTTAGCTCTACTATTGAAGGTTTACACCTTCGTTTAGGAGATTGTACCGCCCGATTCTTCTACATTTCTAACTCAAATAAATGGTGGGTGTAGGACGAAATACCAGCTCCTATTGATGAATTGCCAATAAGCACAAACGAATGTGCACATGAGATTAAACTTTCCGTTCAATTTTATTTTGGTTTGTCATTCCGGTTATATTTGATCTAACTTGTTACTAGGTGCCCAAATCCATAGACAATTGCTTAAATAACCGTTAGTATATTTTTTCAGCTATTCCTTTTCCTTCATAATAACTATTTAGCACTCAATAAATTAGTTTTTCTCGCCCTTGGGTTTATATTTCACTCAAACCAACCAGCTTTCTTCATCGTGATTCGCGCTTTTTATTGCAGCTGAACAAAAAATTCTCCACCACAAACTGACACTGTGTCTAATAAACCGATATAATTTTTATGGAACTATCCCTTTAACTTTGTATATTTGCTGAATGTTGTTAAAATTCAGAACATAATCAGGCCGATTAAAGTATAAATGAAATATTTTTGTATCTATTCTATTTCTAACAAAAGAAATTTATATCACTCATTAAAATAACTTTTCCTATCCCATGGAGAATAATTAAATCATCTCTTCCTGTTGACTTCGTCACGATCTGTGTTCATTTCAGTCATCTAATTCCAGATTCGGCAGCTAAAACTGAGGCAGTTTTCAGTGACTACAAGTAGCGCGAACCGTGACGAGTAAAGTCAACAGTGTAGCTCGATACATTATTTTTAGAACAAAAAAAGTTAACTGCGTGAGTGTTAGAAATTGTTTTGAAAAGAAAAATCTGTCACCTCCATGGCAACAGTCTTGCGAAATCGAGATAATGGAGTTTTTAAATTAGAAACATTAAACGCAGCTTTCATCGGCATTTTAATGAAAAGTGTATGCTGTTAAATGCTATTGGTAACACTTACAATTTGAATTTAGAGGATGGTGATGTTTCGAATACATTTTTACGGCCTAAATATAGTTGTAGACATAACTAGGTACAGCTTGCAAGCAAATCGCGGGAATCAACAAAAAATTAATTCAATTGCCACTGATGAATTTTTTCACCAGCCGTTTGAGCTATCATGAGATCAATTTTCGCAAAACGCACTTTCCACAGTCAGTTAGAATTTGCTTTTGTTCCGCATTTTTCGTGTGCGGGACAATTGGTGGCACTCGTAGGTCGGTAAAATCTTGAATCCTTTACATTTCCAGGTGAAAATTTGTTGTTTGGCATTGATTGATGGGTTCTTACTTGTCCCTTCACTATGATGCCGCCCATAAGCTGCTTGTCTGAAAATGATGTTGGAACTAGATTTTCCGATTTTTTCTGAAATTTTGAGATTTCATTTCTTATCCCATCTTCAGGGTTGACACCATACTCCCCCCCCAAAAAAAATACAACTTGTTGCAAGTGTGGTATCCCCATTCAAGACAGGTCTATTTATATTTATTTTAAATCCTTAATTACTTTTTTTACTGCCTGCCCTAAATATCCGGTCTTCATATCTAATCTGTTATACTCATATGTATAAACAAAATTTTCCATCTCACCCCTCACGCACACATATATGTAATCTAGTCTAATGTGAAATTTATAGAATAACAATAAACAAACCATACAGATTGACATAAGTGGTGTCTCGATTTTTAAAATTACTTTTCAGTACGTGTAGAGGATCAACAAATTTTTTAATTTTCTTCATATTGCAGTAATCCTCAAATTCCCGGTTTAACTAATCTCGTCCTGTATGCAATAGGTAATAGAGAGAGAGAGGTTACTAGAACTGTTGAAAGAATATAGTATTATTCTATCGTTTGGACAAGACCGAATACGGAGCCTACATTAACGAATCATATCTCAACCAAATACACATTTATACTCATATCCTGTACAAATCTAATTTTTTATTTAAATATCTGTGTCCAAATCATACACATGTCTTTATATATAAAAAATTACATGTAATCAACAAGACGGGTTCCTACGAATCACCTTGGATATATAATATATTAGCCATATTTTTATTTTTTTATATTAAAATTTTATTTACTTTTAAATATCTATCTTAACCCACATTTTATATATGAATATCAATTTATATATACGTCCACACGCTATATCTTATGCATATATAGATAAGCATATAAGCAACCATGTGGGTTCTTCCTACATCTTTTATAATTATCTATTTATCCATATATATATATATATATATATATATATATATATATATATATATATATATATATATTATAAGTGTGGATACACCATATATGATATGAATACCATATAAGCAGCCATGTGAGTCCCTCAATGGATAAATTATTTCAGTCAAAACACATTTTTTTATATTTAAAAATCTAGTATATCTACTTCACATATATATTTTATTTATACTCACGTCTTATATGAATACACAAATATCGAATCATATACAATTCTACGCACAATATATGTTATTTATGTCCAAATAAACAAATCAGTTAGAACTGTTTGAATTGGCTAAGCTGGAAAAACTGCATTTCGTTAATTAATTGGAAAAAATAAATTCCTAATTTTTCGCCACTAAATATCAAGCAGCCCTGTCTCGTAACAGGTTGGAGGGTGGAACTCGCTTTGATTTTCTTTTTTATTATAAAACATCAATGATTGACAATAAGAGGTTAGATCTACATTTTTTTCCAAAAAATACCATACTTGATAAGTTTGAATCATTATTAAATAGTTTTAAATGTTTTTCCACGTTTACTGCATTAATAGACGTAAAGCTATGTTCATTCCGAAAATAAAATACTAATTTTAAGGAAAGTTATTGATATATTGAAGGAAATGTAAATGTGCAAGCCACGTTAGAGTAAAATGACAAACAATTTTTATACGCATTTTGACATAATTAAACATTCTCGTTGAAAATCAGCATTGGAGCTCGCGGTCTACTGGCGTAAACGATCTCATATTTGTAAAACACTAGGCGAATTACATAAACTGATATCCACGTTCACCTGGGCTAAAGAAGATCTTATCTGTTCAATTAATAATAAAAGATACCCTCTGTGAAAAATTATTAATTCAATGCATTATAAACTTAATCCGTATTATCGAATCTACTGTATTATTATTTTTTGAATTACTCCTAATATTAACATTGATATTTTATTTTTATTCATCATATTTACAAGGTCCAAAATTATATTATTTATATAAATTTTGATTGTTTAAATATTGTTCTCATCATCAATATTTTAATTTTTATTATTAATGCAGAAAAATATCAATTTATTCAAAGTTATTTTATATATTAATACGTAATATTACTTTTTTTAAATTATTCATTAGTAATATAATTATCAATAGTTATTACTATTATAACTTTATTATTATTATTATTATTATTATTTTCTAAATATTAATAGTATTGTGTTTTGTTGGTTTTATTATTGTTATCACCATTATTATTATTATAGCAACTCTGATTTTTATTCAAGCTTCGAAAACATCTCAGTTAACAAGAATGTTAAATTAAGAAAATGTGATGTATTTGCATTTGTATGAAGATTAATGTGAAACTTTGGGAAAGGAGTTTGAAATGTTTAACTAAGCCTGCGCTTTGCTGAACTTTTGATAAAAATTTCCTCCCACGCGCATTTGTTTGTCATTATTTTACATCAACTCGGCTCGGAGATTAGCACAAGCGCAAAAACAAAAATTCTCACACAACGCTGACAAGACAACAATTATTCTACGAAAATGACAGTTGAGTTACTGCAAACTTTTTTGCATACGAAAGATGTTTCTTAGAATTTTCCAAGTAATTTCACCCAGCATACTGTGTTCTATAGGGCATAGTTTAGGCTTCAGCTTAGTTTTTATTTTCCAATCACGAATCAACCATAATTTTACTCCTATTTATGACAGTCCACACGCATAAAATAAATGTATATATGTATTTAATTGGCAACATTAATATTATTATTAATAAAAATTTTACTAATATATATTATTACTGTGATATTATTATATTACATTATATATTATATTATATATAAATTATTACTTAAATACAATATATATTATATTTGATTATATTATTATTGCATTATGTTATAAATTATATAATATTATATTATTATATATTATATTAGTATATGTATAACATTACCTAAATTACTTCTATAATTATCTTCACCACAATTATAATAATCTGTAAAGCATACGATGAACAAACGGAAGAATTCACTTAAACTATGTGTCAATTTTTTTAGTTTTATAGTATACTAGTCGCGTAATTTTCATTGTGATAATACCCAGTACAGAATCGGTATATATTCTGTATTATGATTTGCCTTCTAAAGTTTCATCGTTGAAGACTTTATTTGAACCCTCTCTCCATTACTGGTTAAATAAACATAAATATAGGAGATCTTACTGTTCAACTTTCCGACAATGTTCGATAAAATATGTAGTGCGTAATAACGTCTCCTACTGATGAGTCATCTTTAAACGCGAAACGCATATGTCTATTAGATTATATTTTCCGATCATGCAGACTTCATTCCTAGTTGTGATATTTTTTAATTATTACGCAATACCTCATACAAAATTGCATATATTTTAATTTTCTGCACCAAACAATATTCAATTAGGGCATTGAATATTCGGAAAATATTAAAGGGCAAGGTTGTTTTTATGATTTCTTATTTCAGATCGAATTTCTCCAGTGGAAATTATCATTTATTAGCCTAATTATCAGAAATTTAACTGACTTTATTCAAATTAGCAAAACCACCGCCGATTTGAAGAACTGTTACAACCACCCGCGCAATCAAGTAAGTTTAATTGCTTTTGCTCATTCCAGACGCAGCAGACCCCACCGAAAACCTGAAAAAAGTCAATGAAGCCGATCCAGGCATTAAGCACACACCTGAGGTAGAAAAGCATTTGTTTTTTTCCCATTTTAGACTTCCAACTCGCTAGAGAAAATACGGGGATTTGACATTGGCAATAAATAGAAAATCGAATGTCACTGGGCAATACATTCATTTAGAGAGTAGCGTGCCAAAATATCAAAGATGATATCTAGTTGACAATTTTGCAAACCGAATCAGGAAGATCTGTTCTCGGTACAAGATCGAGGAAAAGCTAGGTTAACTAAGGAAACTTTGTTTACTGAACAACACAATGAGCGGTTCTTAGATATCAACATCAGGTCACGTCAATTTCGTAATACATTGGATATTGTTAAAAAATTAGTAAAAATATGAAGCTTTTAAAATAAAGCCACAATCACCCGACTTAACGTTTAAAAGTTTCACAAATATGAATTTTTAATCGAAAGGCCACGAATCACACAAACCAACCACAATTTACTATTATTCTCAGGACTCATATTTGACCAGCATCAACAAAAATTCGATCGGATTTGAGAAAATCAACAGAAAAATCAGCTGCGCAACATCGTTAACAGTAATATCGTTAACAGTAACAAAATTGCAAAACAATATAAGCGATCGTGTAATAGATTTTGCGCACATAGCACTAAATTAATTCAAATTGAACGACAAGCACAAACTAAAGTCAGCTTCAAAGGAAGGTATAGTCTCATGTGCACATCCGTTTCACAATTACTGACAACTTGGCAACCATAGTGTTAGTACCATGTATCTTTTCGGTTCTATAATGTTGTTATCGGGTAATGACACAATAGCCATGGTGTTGGTGCCCTTTACAGTCTCGGTATATATTTTAATTATAAAGAGTTAGCTTTGAAGTCTCTTTGCAGAAGACTTTATATGAAGTAGCTTCACTAATGCAGGTTTACACATTCGTCTAGGAGATTTTACCGTCCAAATTTCCTAAATTTCTCACCCAAATACATATTGGGAAAAGGGCGTAATACCGGCTCCTAGTGATGAGTCGCCAGTAAGCACGAAACAAATGTGCACGAGATTATACTTTTCGTTCATTCTGACTTTGGTTTATCTTTCTCGTCCTATTTGTATTAATTTGATGCCAGGTGTGCAAAAACGTATACACCATAGCTCAACGCACCATACAATATCTAATTGTTATTGGAGCGAACAAAACTACTATCCACACAACGTATATGAGACAAAATAAAATTAAAGAACAAAACGAAACGATAGAAAGCACATTGGGGCAGGTAAAAATTCGTACAGGTAATGGAAAAAAAACAAACACTTGGTAAAAAATTAATCCATTAATACAAGAATAACCAGATCTCAAACATCACTCTGTGCTAATACTTTAATCAAGTCTGCGATCTTGATATAGATATCTGACCCATTATGTACATACATTTGTCAGTATAAACAAGGATTGCATATTGTAAAGAAGGAAATTCATCCAGTAGACCTGTTTCGTCCTTATTGGGAACTCATCACCAACTGTCTGGAATTCTCTGCGGGCAGAGCGCAAACCTGGGCACGAACCTGCTTCGGAATCTGGTGCTCTAACGACTAAGCCATCCTGCCGCACACTACACTACACACAATTTTCAGTTATATACTAACTAATGTAACTTGGTTAGTCAATTTTTCCTTTAGGTGGAGCTCATATGGCATCCATTTAGACCCAAAGTTCCAACTAACCATGCCCAATCTGTCATTACTGAACAGACACCACATTACATGGGGAAGTGGTATTGAAATGAACATTTATATAATTAAACGAACATTGGTTGCGCGGGTGGTGATAACAATTATTATAATCAAGGTTGCGGTCTTGATATAAACACCTGACCCATTAATTACTTACATATGTCAGTATAAACTAAGAATTGTATAGTGTAGAAAAGGCAATTCATCCAGTAGACCGGTTTCGTCCTTATTGGGAACTCATCAAGTACTGGCCAGAATTTGCCGCGGACAGGATACGAACCTGGGCACGTCTGCTTCGGAATCTGGTGCTCTAACCACTGAGCCATCCTGCCGCACACTACACCACACACAATTTTCAGTTATATACCAACTAATGTTTATTGGTTATCCTTTCCTTTAGGTGTAGTCTATATGGCATCGCTTTAAAACTGAACTTCCAACTAACTATTCCCAATCCGTCATTATAGAACAGACACCACGTTATATAGGGAAGTGGTATCGATGAGAACATTTATATAATTAAACGAATATTGGTTGCGCGGGCGGGGATAACAATCACTTTAATCAAGTTTAGTTGGAAATTTAGGTCTAAAGGGATGCCATATAGGCTCAACCTAGAAAAAGCTAACCAAGGAACATTAGTCAGAATATAACAGAAACTTGTGAGTAGTTTGCGTAAGGGTGGCTCAGTGGTCAGTGCACTAGATTCCGACGCAGATGTGCACTGGTTCGAGTCCTGACCGCGGAAAATTCTGGATATTACGTGCGTTGCGACTGGCGGTAGTTTTGTCCTGTTTTTCGACGA
Source organism: Eudiplozoon nipponicum (assembly GCA_029291075.1). NCBI lineage: Eukaryota > Metazoa > Platyhelminthes > Monogenea > Mazocraeidea > Diplozoidae > Eudiplozoon > Eudiplozoon nipponicum. Next base: position 96,654 of record JAQBSW010002629.1, read on the forward strand.
ATGGTTAAATACAAAGGGATTGGTGTTTACTTCAAGCTCGCAAACTTGATTTAAAGAATAGTATGTGATGAGTTCCCAATAAGGACGAAACCGGTCTACTGGATGAATAGCCTTTTCGGCACTGTATAGTACTTAATTTGTACTGACAAATGTATATACATAATGGGTCAGGTGTTTATATCACGATCGTCACCAATGTTCGTTTAATCACTCTGTTCTACACTGAGAATGACCTTTGCATGGACGTAGACGCGAACACGAATATTCACGCAAATACGCTCACAAATAAACCCGCAAAATCCCGAAAAATAAAAATAGGTAAAACCGCGAATCAGACCAGTTGGCACCCACTTCAACAAATGAAATCCAAGTAATTAATTCAATGTTTGTAAAGTGTTGCTGAGTATTCCCGACATAAGTCGGTCATTATCCACTTTTCTATCAAATGTGTTTTCTTTCTTCCTAATAATATAATTTTCAAAGGAAATGGACTTAATAAGTAGCATATATATATATATATATATATATATATATATATATATATATATATATATATATATATATATATATATATTCTTTTGAAATACGAGCTTTAATAAAATTCATTGTACCCTTTTTATGTGCAAAAACAAAAAGAAATTTTATCAGATATAAGAAAATTTTCTTTCGCATGGTCTTCTCAAATATCTACTCATGAACATATCTTTATATATAAATTGGAAAGCAAAACAAGATAGAAATACGTGAACACTCGCTTTGTTCACGTATTTCTATCTTGTTTTGCTTTCCAATTTATATATAAAGATATGTTCATGAGTAGATATTTGAGAAGACCATGCGAAAGAAAATTTTCTTATATCTGATAAAATTTCTTTTTGTTTTTGCACATAAAAAGGGTACAATGAATAGATATATATATATATATATATATATATATATATATATATATATATATATATATTGAAATGCGAGCTTTAATAAAATTCATTGTACCCTTTTTATGTGCAAAAACAAAAAGAAATTTTATCAGATATAAGAAAATTTTCTTTCTCATGGTCTTCTCAAATATCTACTCATGAACATATCTTTATATATAAATTGGAAAGCAAAACAAGATAGAAATACGTGAACACTCGCTTTGTTCACGTATTTCTATCTTGTTTTGCTTTCCAATTTATATATAAAGATATGTTGCATGAGTAGATATTTGAGAAGACCATGAGAAAGAAAATTTTCTTATATCTGATAAAATTTCTTTTTGTTTTTGCACATAAAAAGGGTACAATGATATATATATATATATATATATATATATATATATATATATATATATATATATATAAGTGTATCCAGGCTGGATATACTTCTTATTGATATACTTCGTACGAGCTTAACATAAGTTCAGATTCAAAAAGAATTCATCATCAATAGCGAAATTCTCTCGAGTAATGACAAATAATACAGCATTAATCCGAAAACACGACCTTTTTCTACATCACACACTTGTGCTTGACGTATTTAATTTCTCTTTTCACACGACTGTCAAACTAGCCTCCAATATTCGAAATTAAAAGGCAAACAGCACAGAATTCGGTCTTACTGTATTACGCAAGACTTACTCATTTATATTGAGTTTTGCATATATATATATATATATATATATATACATATATATATATATATAGTGTATATATATATATATAAAACGTAAATAACAAAGTGGATAATGACCATATATTCCGAGAATAATAAAATTCACTTTACAATCCTTCATTTATATACATTCTGGGAATTCATTTCATTATGTGGATGGCAACAAACCTGATTCGGTTTTACTTATATTTCCTGTTTTGCGCTGATTAGTAAGTGTGTATGCGTATGTGTCTGTGTAGTGCCTGTTTGCATGTAAGGGTCTTTCTCAAGATCTTAGACATCACTTTACAAAACAGCCAGAAAGACCTTTTAACAAATTAGTTCAGTTGTGACCAGAAGGATAAACCAAAGGCAGCATGAACGGAAAGTATAATCTCATGCACATTCGTTTCGTGCTTACTGGCGACTCATCAGTAGGAGCCGGTATTACGCCCTTTAACCACTATATATTTGGTAGAAGAATGTGGAATAATAGGACGGTACAATCTCCTAGACGAATGTGTAAACCTGTAATAGTGAAGCTAACATAATCTAGAGTCAACGACAATACGACTTCAATGCTAACTCACACTATATAATATATATACCGAGTCTGTAAAGGATACTAACACTATGGCTATTGTGTTAGTAACTGATACCTTTTTGAAATCGATGAGTGCCGGATACTCCACGTTTTTCCTTCTGGTCACAACTGAACTAATTTGTTACTAGGTTCGCAAAACCTAATACATACTTGCATATATATTAGTTCTTCGCAACAAACAGTATTTAACTGTAATATATTGAATTGAATGATGTCATGCTTACCGCGAAATGTGATAACTGATATCGATGAAGGCCAGAGTGTATGGTTTAACTGGAGTAACAGGTGTTCGGAAATTGTTATAATTCTCATTTTGGGTGAACTTTAGTATAAATTTATATCCATCAGGTTGGTGTCATGTACCGACTCGGAAACCATAGTGTT